>OZ023142.1:22494566-22779629 GCA_963675895.2 Styela plicata
TTATGTTATCCCTTTAATAGTTTTTTGTTCAAAATTAGGTAAGTCGAAAAAATACGATAATTTTGGTACTGGACGATAAAATCTTGCTTTTTTTCTGTTGTCTTACCCTTTTACCATAAATGAAGTTAATTGATGGGTTTCATAAATTATCAAAACAAATTACAAGTGTTAGTATTCTATTTGATCTAAAGACAACTGAGAATCTGTATTTGAAAAGTACTTGCTATCCATATTGATTTTTCTTTCAATCTAGTTTAACATAAGATACAGTAATAATGAAAATAAGAAATCGTAATTATAATAATTTATTTTGTTTATACCTGTACATTAATCATGTTGGTTATTTTTATTCCTCAAGATATTCTATTCTTAAATAATTTTGGTTTCGAATATTCAATAAAGTTTGCTGCAAATATTGGTGGTTTTTATCATGTTGTAAAATATTCTTGTGCAATGCGACAAACAGTCGTTTCTATGATCTCATTTCAGTTCAATTAGGAATAGGATTGCACTTTGAGCCACGCACCATTAGGTAGTAGTATTTTATATATATAGATATACGAACGGTTCACTGCGAATCGACAGAATCTTAGAGACACCTGAACCCAATAAGACTATGTATTATTCTCTCGTATATATTCATCATCCCTCACGGGATTCGAACCTGCGTCATGGCGATCAGAGATGCTTAGCTAGAAGCGTATTCCCAACGCTTTATCGATTGAGTTGTGTCAATTTCAGCGAACATTCCATCGATGGCCCATGCTCGACAACTTATTTTATCATATTTTTTTTTCGGATTGTCTTAAACTAGTGAACATTGAAAATAGGAGACGAAGGAAGACTTGAGATAAATTCGATTTCAAAAATAAATGGATCAGTATAACACGTGTTCACCCACCATATAAATTTGGTTGTGATATCATTAACAATGGTAATTGGATGCTTTTTAATGTGATCTTTCATTAAAATATACTACGCATCCGTGTATCATTTTAAGCACTTTACACCGTTCGCCTGGGGTCTAATAATATCGTCGTCTATTACATTTTGATCATTGTCCACAAAAGGCGCTAGGAAGGTGGGGAATACCCAAATGTGAAAACGGGAACTAAGTCTGATCTGGTTTCTGGGCGTAGCATAACCTACTGTAGAAATTGTGGTATTCAGATTTATTTAGAGTGGAAAGGTCCAATCATTAGACAGAAATATAATGCGCCTTGATGTCATTAAATGAAGGATCAAAACGATGGACCCGACGTGTCAGATTAAAGCCTGGCGACTAACTGCCGAAATGGATGTTGAAATTTTTAAGAAATAAAGGAAGGGGAGTAGGAGGGCCAGAGCGTTAATTAATATTACGGTACCTATTGCAGTTGCCTCTCTAAAGAAAATTTTGAATGTCCAAGTCTAAATTTCCAATTCTGTTACAACTTTAATATTCCTGTGTTTTATAAAAATATGATCAACTCATTCAAAGCATTAAATTTAGATTCCACCCACCCAATAAATGTTTCAGAAGTGGAACAAGAGATACTATGGAACAATCAGTTCATTTCTAAAAACAGAAATGAACTGGATGCAAAATTAACCTGGGTACAGGCTGGAGTAATAACAGTAGGTGATATCGTCAACATTAGCATGCCTGACTTCCCCTTAAAATTTATCCCAGGAGTAACCAAATGGTTCGAAACAATGGTCACCCAACAAATTAAAATACTTGTTCGAAGATGAACTGGATAGTAAAATGGAGGAAAATATCTCGTGCGAGTTAATTTCGAGAATGTTGTGATGTTAGAGCCGGGTGGCATATCGGTATCGCGTTAATATTCACAATGTCGGTTTACTGTGATGCCGGTATTTCGTGACACACCACCTAAAATGGTTGCAAGTTGGTGCGTTATCGTGCCAAGTAATCAGAGCCCCATTCAGAGATATGCACCTGATTTGTTAACTATGTCGCACCTTACATACCTCTTCAAAATGACACAATACCATGATTTTTGATAACAGAAGATGGCTTGACATACAGGTAATACCGCCATTTTGGCAGCGGTATGCCGGTACAAAATATACCTAATGCCGCCCAGCTCTATGTGGTGTTGGAAACCTTGATATGGACCAAATTATAGCCTATAATATTATCTGTAACGCCTAATTACTAATTGTATTATGTGGTAAATACATATTTTGGCAATACAGAATTTTGATAAAATATGATGCTTTGGATAAAATACAAAGTAACATGGGAGCAATTTTCAAATGCAAATTTATGGGAATATTGAAAGGAATGATCTGCTCTTGTATGACCATATTGACGATTCATTAATATTGATGGATAATATTTATCTGTGTTGGAATGGAGAGAGATTTTAAACCAATCAATCACTCGAAGGAAAACAAGATTGTGCCCCCGTGTATTTAGGAGGCAATGCAAATATTAACCAGTGGGAAATTGTATTACTGCGATTTACTGCAGCGTTTTTGTGTTGTTACTTACTTGCTAATAATTTTACTCGCTACAGTATGAATAGGGATTTACAATCAGAATAAATGTTGATTTTTTTTTTAATTACGATAATTTCATTTTCTGATTGTTGTAAGTTGATTCATTGTGTGATATTTTTCACAATTTACTATATGTAAATTTTGCAAAAATCTTTTTTTGCATTCAATTTACATTACTGTTAATTTAAGATATTGGAATTTGTAGATAAAAAGTTCTTAAATCATTCAAATTTCAGTTTGACATCTACAGAATAAAAAAATGTATATATCAAAAAGAAAATGTGTGTTTGTCTTTATTACCATATTATATTATGGTACTTTTAATTTGATCCAAATTGTAAAAAAATTTTTCCATTCCAAGATAAAATGTTCAGTTTTGGTGAACTGTATTTACAAGTAAAATCGAAAAATCTCGCTGTAAATATGACCATTCTCATTTTCTATGAGCCCGGTATGGAATCCTCATTGGAATGGTATCTTATCAACCATACTTGGCAAACTAGCAGCAAATTTATTTTGTGACGTGGGATGAGAATATGTAGATTCTTTCTTTTATCAAGAGGTGGTATATGGTTTTACTGTCACCCAGGGTAGATACCACTCACTGCGCTTTACCATGACGGTTGATTTCCATTTGGGATTCTTTCTGATTAGAGTGCAGTTTGCTGGTACTACATCTTTTAGTAGCTCTTTGCTATTGAGTGGCCGTTGGTTGGTTCATTTGGAAGCTGCTTTCGGCATTACTTAGAGTGAATTTCAATAAAAAAAAATAATATCATGTGTTTTTGTTATTCTTTGTTTAGTTTTTTATTAATTGTTATTACCAGGACTTTAACAATGGTGAATAAACTTCATTGTAACTGTCATAATTATATTCCTCACCTCATACCCCCTATAAGCTTAATCTGCTATTTGATAGATCTATTTATTTTGTTATCACAGAATAATCATATTATATCTACTAATTTTACTCTGAAACACTTATGTATTGAGAAGCCGACACAAAGAATGAAATATTGATACATTGATATTTGAGGTTGCGAATTAGAAAGATATCGCAAGCAATGTTGATATGAGGGAAGTTTTATCCAGGAATTAGTCTTAATTCTGTGATAACATAGTGGAATTGTAAAAGTAGTCGAGGTTAAGATAGCTTTACCATTATGTAGCTTGTATTAGAGTTTGGAAATATTGCTGCTGTGTGATTTTGTATGCAGTAGCCTATCATTTTAAAGACAATATCTCAATACTGTACTATAACTCATTTTTGATATTACAATGTGCAGCATAATCATGATTGTGTAATAGATGGACAGAAGGTTTGATCTACATAGTTTTATTAATTAAATTGAGAGAAATTGTGGAATAGATATTCTGTGATGAATTGATATTGGGACCTGACTGTTATTGATATTCTTACCGATACCAATATTATCAGCTGTTGTTGAGCCTCGATACTACATGGCTACGAAGCCCAAACATATGTAATGCAACGAGCATTCTCCGTTGGTTTGCATGGAAAACGCTTCTGCCACTCTGATCAATACTAACTGCTAATACTTTATTTTTTCTGTGCTTGTAGCCTACTGTGTGAACAAAAAATTAATGAGTTGTGATCACTTTTTTTACTCTAAAAAGTGGGAATGTAGCTCTTTTTCAGTGGACCCATTGGAGGGTGACTTTGGTAAGGTCTGAGATTTGATATCAAATAATTTATCACTATTTGTTACATGAGGAAAATAAAAAAATTATTAAGTAGCGTTCCATGTTTTTAGCTCCCTTTAAAGCTGAAATTTGATCTGGAAAACCATTTTAAGGAAAATATAAAACACAGTCAAGATGTGCATATGATGGCAGAACTAGGGGTCGGTGTGATATATTCCACCAAAAGTTAGAAAGGGATGGACAGTCCTCCAATGTTAGCATATTCACGATAGATGTAATGAGCATAACGAGTGAGTAATTCTGAAGTAAAATGAGAAGTGTGAGGCCCAGATAGACCCACATTGTATGATTCATCGTTGGCGCTTGTTCGGCAGCTGATTGGAAACCTTATAGGACATGCTGGCTCATTCAAGTTTGACTGGGTTCAGGTGGTCAGAGCGGCTAATACTAGTGCAATTGGTCCTCAATGGCTGCCAACTAACTACCGTATTCTACGGGGAACGGACAAAATTCCCCCTGAACGTAGTTTTGGTGTAAGCACAGCAGTAACATCGATTTGTTGGTTTATTTTGTAAGATAAAGTGGAGTTGGCAAATGTTTACTTTGACATGAAAGCTTTGAATTTGTTGCTCATAAGTGTTCATTAACTATTCTATTACCAGTGGTTTTCTACTTTTAGTTGAATATGTCGTAATTAACCAACGTGATGATAGGGGTGACCATATTACCATGTCCTACCTCGTAATCTCATTTTCAAAGAATGTTTCTGCCAAGGGCGAGATGTTTTAACTTGTTCAAGTTGATATACAATGAAAAAAAAAAATTCGGAAGAAGTTTTTGGCTGCGACATCGATTATGATGTCATATTTTTTTTAATTTCAAATTCTCCCCCTCCTGCTTTCAAGGTTTTAAATACGTCACTGGCAGGATGTTAGAATTATTCAAAGTCATAGTTATAAAAAACGAATTCCATAAATTTGTGTTATGTTCGATACCAATAGGAGGAATAAAATATGTCAGAATATCATTAATGTAGAATACGAGAACGAGAAAAATTTATGTATATAGGGTTTATGTATTTATTTACAACTAAAAGATTGATTTATTGCTTCATGTATTGCTTGTCTCTATAGTATAATAGATATTTCGGGCCGATCATTATTACTCTCTAAAAAGTTTCTCCCCTGCCTGATTTGTTTTAGTGACTGTTAGAAATTAGAGATGAGCTGATGTATCGTTATCGGGTATTTTTAAGTATTGGTTTTGATATTGAAAATTTTTTGTCCCGATATCAGTAGATAGAGATAGATCACCGGATAGAGTGAATTTCAAAATAAAAAAAATATCCGCAATCAAGTACAATAATATTCCAGTGATTTTTCGTTATTCTCAAATTATGAAATACAGTTTCATCATTTTCATAAAATACTTAATAAAAAGTACCGTAATTTTTGAAATCCATAAGCTTGATTTAAAGAAATCAGCTTTCAAATTTTCTTTTAAATTCCCTAGCCACAAATATATCGTGTAATATTGACCATATGATGAATTTTTTTTATCTGACGGAAGCATTTTTCTTCAGGTATCTGAGTAGCAGAGCAGCCGGCATTCTGCCAGTTGGGAGCCGACCAATAGGAAACTAAGAAGTAGTTGATTGTTTGTAATTTGCTCAGGGCAAATGTCATTCACTGCACTTTATGATAGCACTATTTAGTTTTCTCTGCCCATAGAGTGCAGTTGTTGGTATTATATTTTGAGGCACCGGTATCGCTTTCCTGATTTTGAGTGACCATTACTTGGCATCCTTTTAGGGGAGCGAATTTTAATTAAAAAAAATCCAAACAAAAATTCTCTGAAGACAAAGTTATGAGGTAGCACTTATTCCTGTATGTCTGGGTTTGCTGTGGTGTCTGAAATAACTTTCGAGTGTTTAGAAACCCGTAATGCTGTATATTGTAAGCCTGTACAAACTTAACATATTGACACAAACTTTATTCCGATAAATTTTTATAGCCACTTCTTAGAGTGGATCACCCTGTCCAAGGCCCTGTAACTGTCACCACTTATATACGAACAGGGTTACAATTACTGAAAAGATATGATCTTTTCACGTTCGGCTTAGCCTATCCAAGTTATTACACCCTGGGTTGGGATAAGCAAGCCGGACTAGCTGGGATTCGAACCCGAGATTTCCAACCTGCGATGCCAACATGTTTAAACACCAGATAACTTAGAACTGGTGTTCTGTATAAAGTTATTTTGAATAGATCAATCAGATGCCGACATTTGTTGTTTATTTCTTAGTTGCACAGTTTTATTAATCTAGCATTTCAATTTTATAAATTCGTTCAGCTTATAAAATTTGGTTCTCATTGGCACGATTTATCTGTGGTTCATACTTGACTACATCTCATTGGTACGATTCATCTGTGGCTCATACTTGACTACATCTCATTGGTACGATTCATCTGTGGCTAATACTTGATTACATCTCATTGGTACGATTTATCCGTGGCTCATACTTGACTACATCTCATTGGCACGATTCATCTGTGGCTCATACTTGACTACATCTCATTGGCACGATTCATCTGTGGCTCATACTTGATTACATCTCATTGACACGACTCATCTGTGGCTCATACTTGACTAGTTCCAATTCATTCCAAGCGGATGAAACTCAATATTAGTTTCTGAAATTTATACCTTTGTTTTCTCGAATCTTCGTCTTAAATTTTAATCAACGGGAATCCATGACACAGTAAATGAGATCCATATTGCTCTATCTAAACTATCATTATATGACAGGAATGTTAGATAGGATAATTGCGTACATCCCCCCATAAGCATTAGTAGTAGTTATTCTGTTTTAATATTTACCAGTGGCGTATTACTGGACACACTGTAGTGTCTGTGTTATCACTTACTTGCTAATAATATTCTATAAGCTACAGTATGAATAGGTTTGTCTTTTCTAGGTCTTTTATATCGCAGTACTTTTCAATTCAATTTGGGAACATTGATTGATCAATCCGATACCGAAATAATATGTTCAAATTTGGTGAACTGTGTTTACAAGATTTACAAGTAAAAGGAAATTTCTTGATGTAAATGTTAGCGATTTTATATTTCAAGAACCGAAGATGGAATGCAATTTATTTGAGCAATTTCTGTCCCAACAGGGGGTGAGAATATCTGCTAGATCCTAACATTAATATGATGTTTTTTTGTTATTCGCAGTTTATAATTCAATTCTAATATCGGTTTTATGATGATTATACTTTATTGCAACTAATAATATCTTATCCACCCCCCCTTAATCATAACTATTTCATTTATCAAGCTATATTTCGTTATCAAATCACAGAATATAAATATATGATGTTATATTTCTACCAACAATAGTTGATTCAACTCTGGATTTAAAACACCTATGTATTAGGAAGCCAACACAAAGAATGGATTATACATCAATATTTGAGGTTGCAAATTAGAAAGATATCGCAAGCAATGCTGATATGAGGGAAGTATTTTTAGGATATAAGTCATAAAAGTTCTATTGGTTCAATAATTATTTTGTGAATCATTTTAATCTGTAAGAAATGCAAACAGAGACTTTATAACTGAGAATATATTGCAATATTACATTTCAATGTTTTATTTATTCTCAAAGGGACCATTTTCTTCGGGTGTCTGAGCAACAAATCTAGCTGGTAAGATGAAGTAGAATAGAATAATGATGAATATTACTTTACAATGTTCACTAGAAGCACTGCTGAACATTATATTATTTATTGCATGTTGTAAGAGACATGAAGAAAGTTGTAGATAATTTTATTATTGCCCAGGGCAGATACCACTCATTAAACTATACAATATTATTTGCACTTGTGGTGCAGTTGCTGATTTCAACATTGTAGGTAGACCTTGGGCATTTAGTGCTTAAAGTGAATACAAATTTAGAAAATGAATTTAAGATTTTTTATTATATGTGATCTCTTGGAACACTTTCCCAGAATGCAACACTGTATCTTTATGTCTGTTACTTCCAACCAATTTCATGGGATATCAGTGTCCTATTGTGGCTTCAGATGCAGAAATTGTTCTTGATTGTTGGTGTTGAGTAGTTGAGGTTAAGATAGAGAACACTTGGAATAAATCTCAACTCAATTATAGCCGAATGTTTGTAAACAAACTGACTGCAAAGCGTTAAAGACTTAGTTTTGTTCACTCCACTTAGTGGTATTTGAATAGTTTTATTGAAGTGTAGAGACGCCAACGATTTTATAGTGTTGTAAAGTTGTTTATTTAATTCTATCTGTTTGTATTAAACCAGCAAGCCTTCGTTGTCCGAAATTATATTGATATTGTATCCACCAGTGATCGTACAAAGCTTTTCATAGCATAGCGTCTACACTTTTTTGAAATGCACAATTTGGTCGGAATACATTGCAGCAATAGAGTAGTAAATATTATCATTTGTGTGCCTCCACTACTCAAGTATGAAATGCCCGAATTTTTTCCGTGTAATGATTAGTTAAAGATAAGTTAATTCCTGTAGGGATTTAAAACACATTTTGTTTTGTTTGTTTGTTTTCGGTAGGTGATCGCATTGATATATTTTCATGATTTGGAACTTTATTTTAGGATTTGATCATTTTATAGATCTCTCCAAACTTTGTGTATTTATTTTTGCTGTTCTGTCGTCATTTTGGGGATTTCAAATTACGCTATGTCTATAGCTTTACTGTTATGTAGTTCGTATTAGAGTCTGGAAATATTGTTGCTGTTTGATTTTGTATGAAGTGCAGAAATCAAGCATTATTTATACTTTTGAATCGAATGCAGCAGAATCATGCTTTATCTACTGTCAGTCACTGGACTACCACATTACACTGGCATGTGTCAAATTTGATAGGCATAATTGAAAGATACAATTGATGACCTCTTGCCTGGGCGATGGCAGAATTTTTGAGGAACTTTGCTACTTGGAACACCGAGGATGAAGGGTTTAATCGGAAAACAATATAGCAAATATGCAATATTTTATGATATATCTGTTGCTAGAAGAATAAATGTTTTTTTGAGTGTCCAGTTGCAATCATACTATAGAAGAAAGTGAAATGACAGTTTTGAAGCCTTTTTATCCATCCAAATAGAATTGCTTGGATAATTCAGACTCAGAAAAAGACAAGATTTTGCGTAAAACCATTTAAAACTTCTATCCTCCCCCGTATTCGATTCTTATGACACATAGGAAATATGGCAAAAATTTTCTGGATCTTGATTATGCTGCCTAATGATATGATTTTTTCTCAGAAGATTGAACCATGACAGAATCCTTCACTATAAATCTCTGAATCCAGCCAGATTGAAAATATTTTCATAAGAGTTTAAGCACGAGCCACAGATAGATCATGCAACTGCAGTATTGGTCATATATGGTTCATGCTTGTCAAAATGTTATTTCATTAAAATGTGGGATCATTTTACTTGATAAACTACTAATGTCAGATTTAGTTGCAAAATTTGTTCCTTTTGTGCAGAAATTATTCTAGATTTTTAGGAAAATTGTTGAGTAGTTGAGGTTGAGTTATCAAGTCATGGATTTTGTTAAACAAGCGAGATCAACGCAATCCGATGTTCTTATGTCATCACTCAATAGGTTGAGAGGAAACAAATTTCTTTGTGATTTCACTGTCAAAGTTGGCAACAAATCATTCCCTGTGCATCGCAATGTTCTGGCGGCCTCCTCAGAATACTTTGAATCCATGTTTTCAAGCAACATGAAGGAAGTTCATGACGGTTTCATTGATATGAAGGATGTAGATCTGGATGGAATCACACAATGCATAGAGTTCATGTATAAAGGAGAGGCAGATTTGAAAATAGAAAACATTCAACATATCCTGGAGGCATCCAACCTGTTACAAATGGTTGTTTTGACAAATCTTTGCTTCCAGTACTTGCAAAGCATTCTCTCTCCAACAAATTGTCTCTCTATAATCAACTTGGCGCAAACGTTCGACTGTCCTGGTTTGGAAGAAAAGGCGGAAGGGATTGTGATCACTGATTTTGAATCTGTAATTTCTTCCGAGATGTTTCCGTTCATCAACAAATCAGATCTTGTGCGTTACATAAAAGCTTCAAATGCTGGTTATCAAATATCATGGAATGCTGTCATAACTTGGACAAGAGTAGAAGGGAACGAAAAATATTTATCTGATCTTGTTCAAGCCATCGATGTGAAGAAATTTGAATTCAAATTTCTTCTGGAAAACTGTAGTAGTTGATAATTTGGTAAAAGCGAATGACGATGTGAGGAAAACAGTGGTAGTTGCATTATTCTCGGATGTAAAAAATCTTACGAGGAATCTTGAGATTGACAACTGCTTCATCCTGAAGAATCTGGCTGAAACTTATAAAGTTTTTGATACAACTGCAGTAAAAGATGTGATAAATCGATTCCTGGAGTCAAATTTCGAACAAATTATCGGTAAAAATGAGTTTTATGACGTCAGCAACGATGAAATCATAATGCTTCTCAAATCTCAAAACACAAAATATTCTTCAGAGACTGTAAAATGGCATGGAGCTCTTAGATGGGTTAAACATGATGTTCAAAACAGGAGAAAGGTTTTTCAAGAGTTATTCGGTCTCATCAATCTAGAGAAATTACCACTACAATTTCTCAAAGAAACTGTGCGTTCAGAAACTTTGGTCAAAGATTCACGTAAATGCTACGATATGGTAATGGATGAATCATTTTCTCGAATTGATAGGGAAGCACAATCAAGTGCCCAACCCTTAACCAGAGTTGGGTCATCGGTTATTAGCGCAGACTCTGGGGCTTCTCCAAGCAACATTGTTCAGAATGATCCTAGGTTAGAAATACCCAAAAAGGGGTCGGCAGTTGGAAAAAAGTTACAGAGGCAAGCTATCAAGTTACCAACCTTCGACCAGTGTTGGACCATCGGTTACCAGAGCAGGCCGTCGGGCTTATTTAAGCAAATGTGTCCAGAATTATCCCAAATCAAAAAAGACCGCAAGAGCTGGGGGCAGTAGGAAGAAGTTCAAGTGGTAATCATATATTGAATGACTGCATGTTTCTCCAATTCCACTATTATGGAAATTTGGAGTTATCGGCAATTAATTGCCGGAGGTGATAAGTTGGAAATCAGGGTTTTAGACAGAAAAAGTACTTGGGATGGATCTAGTCTGTGAAACTGCAGACGCGATAAAGCTTCCAACTGAACAATATCGCCGGAACCGGAGAGGATACCTCCTCCCCCCAAAAGCATTAGGAAATTATTTTAAAATTTCATCATAATATGCAATTTTTCGCCCACCCTTCGACGAGTAATAATTGCCTTTTGTGACTTTTTTGAACGTTTTTTGCTCTAAATTAAAACAAATTACCTAAAAAGAATCCTCGAGAATTGAAAGCTCGCGTTGCCACTGCTCTTCAAGCTAAATTATTTTACCTTCTTAAGATTTTTTAAAATATTAAACTATATTCAAGCCAAATTATTTCCTTTTTACTACTATTTGTAAGTATCAAGGTATTAGGTTGTAGGTTGGGTAGGCTCGACCAAAACAGAAAGGGAACTTCTTTCCAATAAAATTTCCCATGAGGTGCCTTGTTTATAGGGTTCCACTCAAATGCATAACTGTAAAAAGATGTTGAGTTGAATTAGATGAGTTCTGAATTGGTTTGTCTTTAATTTGCTCAGCAATGAAAATTTTTTTCCAAGAATTCAAATTTTCATTATGAAGTTTAGGGCAATTTTATTTTTTTATTTTTTTTATAGCCACTTCATAGAGTGGATCACCCTGTCCAAGGCCCTATAACAGCGGCCGCTTATAGACGGACAGGGTTCAATTTCTGGAAAGATATCATCTTTTCCTGTTCGGCTTAGCCTACCCAAGTTATTACACCCTGGGTTGAGTGGTGGGCATGGATGAGCGAGCCGGGCTGGCCGGGGCTCGAACCCGAGATCTTCAACCTGCGATGCCAACATGTTTAACCACTAGGCCATCGCGCCCACAAATGGCAAAAAGCTTCAAACAATCACAAGAATAACAAATTTCAAGCAATGGGTATTTGCATATTAGAAATGTGGTAATAACTTTCCGTTATACTTTGATACTGTTTGAAAATATTTTTGTCGACCGCCGATGAACTGAACTTATAATTAAGTTCCGAATATTAAGAACAACATTTATATAAAATAGTGTGAATTTATTAAATAAATAGCCATATATTGAAAAACCAAAAGTATAACATACTCGAGTAACGAAATCCATATTTGCCCCCAAAGAAATAGAACAGAAAATGAAAGCCTGGCCTCGTGGTTATCATGTTGGCATCGCATGTTGAAGATCTTGGTGAGACCGCCTCGTCCATGCCCACCAAGTTATTCCCCAGGGTATAACGGCTTGGGTAGACTACACTGAACTGGTAATATCATATCTTTCCAACAACTCTAACCTGGTCTGTTAAAGTGGTAGCTGGTACAGTACCTTGGTCAGGGTGATCCCACCAAAACGATGGATCTGAAAAAATGTGCTTATGGATTTATTGGTAAAATTATGATTCAAATCAAAATTACTGCCAATTCATTGAGAGTAAAAAAAGTAAATTCAACGAAGAAAATTTTTTCAGCTCATAATTTTTACCATACTGGCAGAATGTCAGCTGTTCTGCTACTACTGGAAGAAAATTGGTTCTATCAGAAGATAATTTAGCAATGAGCAATATTTCATGATGTAGCTTTCATACAGAAAAATAAAGATGCATTTTTTAATGTCCAGTAGCAACCAAACTGTACAAAAAGTTACGAAATCATCAACACTGCTGTGAAATAGCTGTGTTGATGGTTTTAAAGCTTTTCGATCACCCAAAAAAATATGATTCCCTGGCGCAATTTATTGAATTGCTCAAAATATGTCATTTTAAACTGAAAAAATAACTAAACAAATTTACAGGTTATTGCAATATTTTTTGCACTTCACGACCATACAGTATTTCTGGCTAAAAATCCTAATTGTGCTACTGCCTTGATCACTCACAATATTACTTGTTATTGTCTCATCATTTCAGCCCAGGGGACATCAACCCAACCTGGTGTGAGAATCATCGACCGACAACCACCTAATGGGAAGATGTCACGGAGAGATTTGCATGAATCACTGCCAGGATATGGAAGGGGGACTCGTGTCATCACCTACTCATTTCCTGCTGGAAGTCTGATGGTGAGTTATCAAATTATTTGAAATTGTTGGATTGTTTAGTTTGAATAGATTAGAATGCAATAATGAATAGAATGCAAAAGTGTATATAATTGTATTGTACGTTTGTTTGTGGTAGTTAGTTTCTGGAGCAATCAGAGTATTTGAATATTTAGTCACAATTAAAATGGAATGTACAAGTGAGACAGTGGTATTTCTTGGATATGAATTTTGGATTAAAAAAATATAAGAAGATAAAATAAATAGGAATCATTTGTTTTCTTTTTTTTATATCTATTCCTTGGAGTGAATTACCCTGACCAAGCCCCTGTAAGGTTGAGTTGAGTGGTAGGCATGAATTAACAAACCGGACTCGCCTGGACTCGAACCCAGGATTATTAACCTGTGATGCCAACATGATAACCACTAGGCCATCGCGCTCACTAATAAGAAGGCGAAGTTAGATGCAAAGAATATTCTTGGCCTGTTTATTTTTTTCAAAAAGCTAGTTTTTGCCACCAGGTATAATCACGTTAGAGATTAAAATAAGCACAATCAGTGGAAAGCACACAATGTATATTGCTGAC
This sequence comes from Styela plicata, assembly GCA_963675895.2. Lineage (NCBI taxonomy): Eukaryota > Metazoa > Chordata > Ascidiacea > Stolidobranchia > Styelidae > Styela > Styela plicata. The sequence goes on from OZ023142.1 coordinate 22,508,558, forward strand.
GTTTCGATACGAACAAACTTTTTTCAGAGCAGAGGTGAACAGAAGTAAAATAACAGTTAATATAGCAATATTTTACCGAAAGTTAAATAGTATTATTGTTAAAAGTTAAATATTGCTATATTAACTGCTATTTTACTTCTGCTCATCTCTGCCTTGAAAATGTTTGTTCGTATCGAAACGTCGTCAGCATTCATCATTTGCTTTTTCATATTGAAATATGCTCAGATCCAGGATGAAAGCAGCATCTGAAAGGAACCAAATAATGGAAACTCAAGTGGCAAAGATCTATTTGGTGAAGTGATTAAATTTCTTTATACTTCATATTCATTTTACCTAAAAACAGCGAGATCTATATTGCGCCGAAGGGACAAATTTGCTAAATTTAGATAGACTAGACAGATTTTATTTTTCTAAAATAGTGAGTATTACAAAAAATCGCTTTCATTCTCAGTGAGATGATAATCCGTTGTGGTGCGTTCTCTTCTCGGTCTAAATTTGACACACATCGGATATGTGATAATGATAATGCACAATGGTTATATTGTTTTCTAGACAAATTACTTTGCAAAAAGTACTAAATACGTTTACATGTAATTCAATTGACCAAAAATGGGCTGAACCACTGCTGGTGAATCTAGCAACCATATTAAGAATATTTAACTTATAACCAAGCATAGACATGTACTTTACCAAAGTGAGTGGATTTAATTTCAAGCTAGTTACCAATGCAACTAATACCTATTGGTAATAAAAACCTTTTTCTTAATCTCCTGAACGTGTGATTTTATCACCATTACATTTGAAAAAATACCCGGTAGTGGTACTAATAATTTTCTAGATACATTCCTGATCCTGCTGTTCAAATTTTCATAGGTACGAATTCACTTTCACAAGAGAGGGAATTATTTCAATAACATGTCATAATTTGTTTTCTGATTTGCATATATTTAACTATTACAATACTGAGTTACTCAAAAACTAATGGATAAAATTTCACTAATACATGGTCTATTGAATTAGGTATATATATACGTATTCAGTACTTTGTGTGAAACGATTCGTCTAGAAATAAATATGACGTTTGGGCATTGTCATTTTCACGCCTCCGATGTATATGTCAAATTTATGCAGAGGAGTGAACACATGGCAACTCATTATCATCTCGTGGAGCATAAAAGTGATATTTTGAATTCAGTATTTTTAGGAAAAATAAAATCCGTCATAATCATCTTTTCTTGCATATACGCAATTTATTATACTGAAAAGACTTTGATTATTTTCTACAAATTTGTCGAATGTTAAAACTATATTGTGAGATGTTACTGTTTACTAACTTGCTATCAATCTATCGTCTGTAGATTATTCCAACCGAAAGTATCAAAATTTTCTCAACTTTTACCGGGAAAGTTATGCGATTTTGCTCGTTCCTTGCATAATACGACCGAGATAGTACCTAAAAATTATAGAATTACTTGCGCCCTAAACAGATTCGAATCAACGACCGATTGTGATGCGATTATTCAATTCAAAGCCAGCACTTGGTCACTATCAGTTAAGTAAAATGTAGATGGCGTGTTCTTTGCTTAGAATGAAATAATTATAATCATGTAAGTACGGTTTATTTACATTCATCTGGTAATTGGTCATGCATGATGTAGGGTTGGGTAATTACAAATGTTTCATGGCAGTAATTCTTGACAGACTGAGCACGATACAGGCCAGCTTATACGCATTAAATAGTTTGTTTATCGCTTGTTTTGACACTCCATCGTCCAACGTGATGGACAATCTATGCGTTGAGTGCTGTTAGGAGAAGGGCCATCCCAGTCACACCCGACCGGTGTAGCTACATCCCTGAGTACATGCTACCACTTAAACATTTTTTTTAATCTAGCAAAGATGAGTAAAGCTGCAAATACGGAGGCAACATTCAAAATCTTTCAATTTTCATTTAGTTTGCTGATATTTATTTATATAAAATTAAAAAAATTGGCACGTAGCGGCATGTGATGCTGACAAAAAGTATATCATGTGAGGTGCGAATGCGATCACTCACTACGAAGGCAAACGATTGCATCATTAATTGTGAACAAACCTTGAAACATTCTATTCCCGATTTTGATCCCGAGGTTTATCAACATATTATGTAATTTTATATTATGCGCCGAAGCTCAGTAGCATTGTTTTAAAATTTTCTGGAGATATTTCAGGCTAGGCCATGCATAGTTCGCCTACTCTGCGCCTACCCGTCTCCTATAAAGTGACGCCAGTGGGTACAGGCAAGTGATAGATTGCACTGCTTAGGTCTTGACTGCAGATCTTGCACTGCTCTGGCTTGACAAAATTATTTTCTTGGGTATTTTTCATCAGTTTTTCTCAGATGGAACCCATATTCAAGTGATATTTTTAATCTATTTCACTCTACTTTCAGAATAAGAAAAAGCGTATAGACTGTGAAAAATTTTTAAAGAAGCGGGGGTCCCAATTTTTTTTCTCTTTTAAATGAAAGAAGATTAGAACGGTCTATGGCAAGTGTTTGAGGTGGTAAACGGAAATCCCACTACTCCAAAAATGAGTGGTTCGAATTTGCGACAGATTGATCTGAAATATACACTGACATTAAATATATTCACAAAAATTTACCGTATAGAAAGGGTAAATGGTAAAGATCACATGTGAATTGTAGATTCAGAATTTTTTGTATTTTTTAAATTCATGAAAAACATTTTGTTAATCTGAAATTAATGTGCTGTCAAGCAGATTGACAGAATAACAGCTATTTCGCTACTCAGACACCCAAAGAAAAAAGGGTTTGATCAGAATAAATTTTAGAGAATGAGCATTGTTTCAGAGTATACTTTTTGCTAAAAACGATAACAGACTGGAAGAATACCAGCTACTCTGCTCTTCAGACACCCGAAGAAAATGGTTTTCATCGGAAAAATATTCATCAAATGGGCTTTATACCATGATAATTGAACAGTTCAAAATCATCGATGCTGCTGTGAAATAGTGTTTATTTTATTTTTATAGCCACTTCTTTGAGTGGATCACCCCGACCAAGGCCCTGTAACAGCGGCCACTTATAGACGGACAGGGTTACAATTACTGGAAAGATATGATCTTTTCCTGTTCGGTTTAACCGACCCAAGGTGTTACACCCTGGGTTGAGTGGTGGGCATGGATGAGCGAGCCGGACTCGCCGCGGCTCGAACCCAAAATCTTCAACCTGCAATGCCAACATGTTTAACCACCAGGCCATCGCGCCAACAATGGTTATAGTTTTGAAGGTCTTTCGATCACGTAAAAAATATTACATAAATGTCTCAGACACCTGGATAAAACCAAGATTCGGCCACCTTGGACGATAGGAATGTATATTTTTGGGTGTCTGGTAGCAACCAAACTGTAGAAAACAGTTCAAAATCATCGATGATGCTATGAAATAGCAGTGTTGATGATTTTGATATTTTTTGTTCATCCGAAGAAAATGACATGAACATTTCATACTCCCGGAAGAAAAACACGATTCCGTCACTCTGCTATCAAGTGTGAGAAACTAATAGATTGTACTGCTAATGTGCAGCCCACGTATGGCTCATGCTTGACAAAATTATTGTTCCATTTCCTTTGTTTGCGATATTTCTGTCGATGCAGATGAAGAATGACGAGGCTGATTCCATTGAATATTAAACCACTGGTTTACTCCTGTGAATGGTTGTTAAATCTTTTATAAAAATATTTCTCGCAGGGTGTTTCATACGAAGCCCAGGCATTTACTGAATATTTGCCAGACGTTTATTACGAATTTGATTGCTATAACTTGCTCCAACAAGCTTTCAATGCAGGATCACTTTTCAAGATCCAAGTAATCAGCACTGGTCGAGGTCGGATCATACGGGATGGAAATTTCCCCATCAAAACAAATAAAGGAGGAGGTCCTGAGAAGTGAGTAGTTTGACTTTTTGTCTGATGATTGATTAAATATTCCTATTTCAAAGGAAACAAGAAGTGGCAGATTTTTTTTCATTGCCCAGGGCAGATACCACTTACTGTACTCCAATATAGTGGTTCAGTTCTGTATGAAATTTTTCCACTTGGAGTGTAGTTGCTGGTGCTACATTTTGTAATAGCGCATTGTCATGTAAGTGGTTGTTGGTTTTATTCAGTTAATTCTTCCGGACTGTAGTGAATTTCAAACTCATGATTATGCTTCAGATTGATCACAGAGTAATTAATACGTCCATGCAATTGCACAAACAAGAGCAATAAATTAAGTTTTGTAATAGAGACCGATCGATATTAATTTTTCCTACCAATATTATCGGCACTCGTGCAGATGATGTCAATAAAATATCGGCGCATGCAAATTATAGTTAGTACTGAATACAAATATCAGTCGATTTCAACGTCTTTGGTTCGGTATATTAGCATTGCATAAACGAAAGTCACAGTTTAATTGAAAAGTGAAATACAATTTATCAAAGGAGAAATTGTAATGAAATGAAAAAGCACAGTCAAATTGGAAAGAATCTTGTTTTGTCAAGTATGGACCAATGATAAATTGAGTCATCAGGTCGTCGTCCATCTACGTTTCATTAATTTTCTTATTGAGAAGATAAGCGCTACGGTTTTGTTGTGGTGCCCGCCACTCTTTGTCCGTTCGAAATATGCTATGAGATTTTGTCGATAATTCTCGGCAAAAAATTGTCAATATCGATATATATCAGCCAAAGTCGATACCAACGCCAATATATATCGGTCTGGCCTTATTTTGTAAGGTCATTATTAGATTTTATGGAATCAACCAATATTCCGGTTAACTTGGCATAGTGTGGATCAGTGATTCCTAACTCTTTTTATAAGGGACCTAATTTTTTAGAACAAAAATGACATACAATATCTTGCGACCCGAGCATATTCACTGTTATATTATTACGGTACATAATATTTTCAAAATTTATCAGCGATCCTCAGGCACGCAAATATTTTTCCAGTTACTTTTCATAGAATTCACTTGGACTCAATTTTTTCCTTCCAAAAATAGTAAAATTTTTGCAATAAAGAGAAAAAAACATTTCAAAAAAAATTTCTGCACTTTCAGCGAGCAATAACCGACCTATTGAATTTGATACTTTCCACCTTCACTCCTGGTGAATATGTGATTCATGTACAAAATGGGCGACCGATGGGTTGGGAACCAGTAATGTGGATCAATCAACATTCATTCATGTTCCCAATTAGAATCGAATAAATATGACAAACATGGGTCACATCTAGACCTATCTTTTGTAGTACCATCCATCAGTGAACCATGCTTGGCCAAACCATCCATAAGTGAACCATGCTTGGCCAAACATATTTCACCAAAATATCTGACTGGCAAACGGCTTCTACCTACCATATTCACACATTGGAATAAATATTAGGCAGGTGAACCTCTATTCGACAGGCAAATGATTTGTTGATGAATTTAGAACCAAATCATATGCTCAGCTTTTACCCCTACTTGTTTCTATATTGAACATTGTCAATTATGGATCATAGATGAACCCCACCTCAGCATTTCAATCTATTTACTCAACTCAAATACTAAGACAATTCCGCACAACTTGTTGGTAAAACATATTATTCTAATGTATTTCAGCAATGGTTACCCTGACTGGACCCATGTAAACAGACTACAAGCAGCATTGGAAGAAAAGGGATTTAAATGGAAACAGATATTTCCATTTTAAAGGCGATCATCTTTGAAAGATTTGAGGAGGAGAATTAAGAGATATTCAGGATCAAACATAAACTGATCCATGCAATATTAACCAACAACATTGAACATCCTATATAGATGACAACTGTCTTGACTTCAAATCTCAACAAAAATCAATTTTCAAGATGTTTTCAGCTTTTGGATATTATGTGTTTATGTGACTCGTTAAGCGGCAAAATCATGAATCTCGGCAAACAGTGCATATAGCAGCGTCTCAAAGATGGTCATAACCCAAAAGGGGATCGCGCTGTTGCGATTAAATATTTCCAAGATCAGTAGTTGACTTGAACAACGTAGATATCCACTACCCATGTAGATAGGATGTACCGTCAGAGACGTAGTTCATAAACAATCCATAACTGGCATCAATCTCATCAACAAAGCGATTTTAAACTTTTTAGTAATAACTGCGAATGACGGGTAAATTCACTAAGTTTTTCTACAGTGCAGTTAATATGGATGAATAATATCGATAAGATATTAAAAATGTTCCATATGTGTTGAACTATATACATTATTTTCCTTTTTTTAGAGAAATTCGAAATTTTTCATGTGTTCCACTTTAACATTATATTGGAAGTTAAAGTTTTCCTTTTTTTGAAAAATTCGAAATTTGTTCTAACATTTTTTTTATGATTTATTTATTAACATAAGCTACAGAACGATCAGAGATACATACTAAAGCTGAGATGAAATATTCAATTGTTCTGCCATCGCCCAGGGTAGATACCACTAACTGCACTTTATTGTTGAAAAATGAACGACTTGTCCATGACTAGGTTTTGACGAATTTTTTCCGATCTTAAGCTGCGGCTAAAAGGAACCAATCAACGATCACTCCGCACGCAGAGCTGACGCAAAATGTTGCACCAGTAACTGCACTCTGTTTGCATAACATCCCAATAATGACTCAACCCCCGTGATAAAGTGCAGTAAGTGGTATCTGGCCTGGGCGATAGTAAAAATATCTGAAACTTCTTAAAATAGATCTGAAAGTCGCAATCCGAACCATTTATATTTGTTGCTCACAGAGCATTCAGTTACATTTTTATATGAACTATTGTAAATATTTTCTGCGCAATTTTTCTTTCATTCCAAATATTCTCACAAGATTTTGCTACATATCCATTTTTTGCCACGTCTTAGATTGGATCACTCTGTCTAAGGCCCCGTACGTAACGGCGGCCAATTTAAGACGGACAGGGTTACAATTGCTGGAAAGATATGATCTTTTCCTGTTCGGCATAGCCTACCCAAGGTATTACCCCCTGAGTTGAGTGGTGAGCATGGATAAGCGAGCCGGACTCACCAGGACTCGAACCTGAGATCTTCAACCTGCAAAGTCAACATGTTTAACCACTACGACATCGCGCTCATTTCGTGGAATTTTCTTTTGTTTCTTTCCATCTCTTTTGTTAAATACGGGACACTGATCGATTGCGCCGTCACTCAAAACAAATAAACATTCTGATATGGTATGGCGGATCTGCGCCTGATTCGAATTAACGAATCGAATTGCCCAGCCCTACTTGCAGTACAAAACAATTATGTGAGTCACAGATGAACGAAATATGTATTATTATTTTAGGATGAAAAGTATGTTATTTGATTGATTTTTGCAGTTCAGAGAATTAAATTTTTTCCTCGCACACTTTTTCCCCCTTGAAAGTGCCTCCAAGCTCAGTTAGGTTTGATTCTCCAATGGATCGCGCCGCCGAGGCTCGGGCATTAGAGACCCGTACCTGACACCTAAGCTTAAGCGACTTATGATTGACAAATTCTGATTTTAACCGAAATATGTATAAATTTTTATATTTCCGAATTCTGCAGTTACGAGGAATAGACTTTTTTGCTCACTAATTTTTTGAAGCGCAACCCGAATAAGCCCAAATACACATGTTTCATTATTTTTTATGCTCAATTTTCATTTCAAAATCTAAAACCAAAATACACCAGTTCCAATTTCGTTTGGTTTATCATTGCAAATTGTTGAAGCCACAAATTTTCTACACTTACATCATTGCAAACATTTTTATACAATTGTGTAACTCAAGTTTCTTAATAATGTGTTCAATTGCTTTGTATCATCAGTTTTAGCAGTATGGCTTTTACTTCGCAATGTATCTTATTGTGTTTAATCGACAAATTTGACCAAAATCGATTTCATTTTGTTGTTAAAAATATGAAATTCCTTTTTGCAAGTTTTTGTTCCTATGGCCGATTCGCGACCACTATTTTTGTTACAGTGCGTATTACCCATGTTTCGATATTAACTTTTTAGAATCTAAAAAAAAATATTCGATTTCGTGTCATCACTTTATGACTTTCATTAAATTCGCAATTTTTGCCGTCGTCACTGGGACTGTTCAATGTTTTCGATTCGTCATTTGCGAATTCATAAATTATTCGATTTTTCCAGCGATTCGAAATCAACAAAATTAAAAATATATCAATTCTGAGAATATTCATGTAATTTTTGTTATTTTCTGTAGAAGTGTCTTTGTTCGTTTTCACAAAAACATGGCTCGATTCGATTTCAATCGATATTCGTCATCTCTCTAGCCAGTCGTTCATTATAACATTTCAAAGCACAAAAAAGCGTAATTATCCATTTCCAAACGGCTGAGCCGTATTTATTATATTTTTATTTATATTTTTATCCTTGTTTGCTTATTGCATATCTTCGGCCATGTGTGGGACGGATATAAGTAGTTATTCTATCAAACATGGGCCGTTGATGAACCGCACAGCATGCGTGATATTCATGTATTTACCATGCATGGCCGAAGGTATTTCTAAGATAATTTTACATTTCCGAATTCATCTTGTTCAACATGTTCTTTGATTAAAAGTATCAAAATGCAAATTCGTGTTGATTTTGAACCCTGCTGAAATTTCACAAGGCAAATGCTGAGACGCTGCGTTGACCATCGAAGTGAACTTTATTTCACAGTATGCAATTATTTGACCGAAAGATTTATCTTGCGTCTCCGTATTCCATCCAGTGTGGAACCAATGAGGAGCTGGTAAGGTTATTGTTCCAACCGAATCCTTAGGAATTCTGAATCCCTACGAATCGGATTCGGGTATTTTTTCGAATCTGATCGAATGTCTAATTGCGAATAAATACAAAAATGTCCCACTTTTATACTTACAATTTATCTCCATTATGAAAACCAACACATTCATAGCTGTGGTTTTAGCAGCCCCCACACACTTAAGCTTTTACGACACACTTAGTTTTCCCAAAAAGTTGCCGTCAAAATAAGATTATTCCACATTATTTCTCAAGTTTTGTTTCTATGGCTGATTCGAATAATTTGCCTTTTGATTCACCGAATCGAATTCCCCAGCCCTAGTTCGAAGGCAGTGAGTCACAGTGCGTCTCCCGAGAGCGCCCAGTATATAATTTTACAGTCACTCATTTGAGTTCAAGTTATTACACCCTGGGTTCAGTGGTGCGATGCAGGCGAGCAGGACTCGCGGGAATTCGAACGCGAGATCTTCACCCTGCGATGCCAACATGATAACCACTAGGCCGTAAACTGCTGACCAGTCTGGCCCCCACCTCCCTGCTATATACGCTGGTGACTGCATAGGAAACTTTATTGTGAATATACATAAGGAATATTGTACGTTGTAGAGCAGTGATTCAAGTATATACTTGAACTGAAACATAAAACGGATAAAAAGCCAAGAGCAAAAATATAGCTTGAAGTTTTAAAACGAATATACGGGTATGAATGAATGAATACTTGTATTCCAGACTCCCAGGTTTATATAAAATGATGGTACAATGCGATATGAGTATATTTACAATCCTTTGTTAAAGTCCAACCAACTTCAGTAACATAAAGAAAAAACAAGTTAATGACTACACTATGGAAAAGTACAGTAAATTTACCGTTAATTTGCAGTAATTGTATGTTTAAAAATTGGAAATCCGTAGTTTGATGATATTTATGCCAAGTATGGAATGTTGATGGATCGCGCCTCTGAGGAGCTTTCCATCAACAGTCCATACTTGGCCAAAAAGTCTAGTTTCCTCTCTTTATCACCAAGTAGTAAAAGTACTGTGAAAGAACAGTGATTTTACACATTTGTTGTTACAGTGTACAGGAGAAAGAGGATAATGGTCTTGAAATATTGTACGTTGTATAGTAATAGTACAAAATATATATCAGATAAAATAAAAACAGATGGCGAACTTGAAAATTTAATGGAAAAGGTGATTTACATCATGTATGCTGTTGTGAGCCAAAAAATTCCGGATTTGGAAAACTGACCCCAAAACCAAACCAAATGCCATAAAAAATGCCAAACCAAACCAAATGCTAAATTACATTTTAGTAGACAATTGAACCCCTCTCTCCATCCACCGACTCTGGACCGCTCCCAATTTTTTTAGTCGGCTTTTTATTAATAACGGCGTAAACCTGGGGTTCTTGATCCGCACTGACAGAGTCGTTGGTTTCTGAGACAGTACTTGTATCTGCAGATTGGACATTTTTCGGGCCACCCATATCAGCATAGCCACTACTTTCTCCGGTGAGGTCAAGTGTGCCATAGGATGGTGATGTTTCAGGGGCATTCCCTCGGTTAAAAGTGTCATATGTGGGTGCACCAGGGGGCGCTTTGACGTCAGCAACGTCCAGAGATGCGTACATTTCTCCTTGTGCGTTATTCTGTGCTCCAAGTTTGGTATTTTCGTGAGATAGAGTGTCGTAGGTTGATGTTTCCTGTGGTTTACTCTTGTTGACCATGGTGTACAGCTCCATCGGGGGTTCCTCAGATTTTGAGCCGTTGCCAGATTTTGTTTTCTTCCGAAGTACACTGTATGTGGCATTTAATCCTTCATTTGTTGGTCCTGAAACTACAGCAGAGCTGCTTTTGGGTGTCTTCACCACAACTGAGTAAGTATCGCGGGAATTAGGAGCCTGGTTTTTTGAAGTTGAATTGTCTGCTGTAGCGTACATGGCTTCTGGTGCTTCATCGTCTATGTTAGTATCAACCGTAGCATAACTTGTCGATGACGTCACTAAAACATAAAACGTAACTTGTTTAACGAACGTAAGAGGATGTGAGCAGATTGAGGCTATGACGTCATTTATATCCGGATCTAAAAGTTGCGCTGACTTGTTTACTGTGTGAAGCAAAAGGCGACTGAACTTTTGAATTTTTAGTGGCCAAATGGTGACATCATATTGAACGCCGCAGGTGAAAATGTTGTTTTTATTGTAAAAGGTGCCTCTGGTAAATGAGACTAAGCTAGATACTGGTTTAATACTCTGTCCACTACCCAACCCAGGGTGTACTAACTCGGGTAGGCTGAGTTGAACAAGAAAAGATCATATCTTTCCAGCAATTGTAACCCTGTCCGTCTATAAGTGTCCGCTGTTACAGGGCCTTGGCCAGGGTGATCCACTTTGTCAACTTCCATACATACCTTTTTGCGTAGTTGCATGGCAATTTTTTTCGACGGTTGGGGGTAGTGAGCATAGCACCACTCGCCCGTTGCATGGTACACAAGGAAGGCAGGTACCAATGGCCAAATTAAATACTCTGCGTCAACAATCCCCTCACAATAGCTTTAAAGAATAATATTTGAAGCGAAATCAAAACAAACCGCACGAGCATAGATTACCTGCATGCAGAGTATCATATCCGTCAGCAATATCGGTCCGATGATTCAGATCTCTGGTTTCGTTTCCGTTAATTAAACGATTGTTGTCTGACTTCGGTTCGTGGGAATTGGTTTTCCTGACGTGAAATAAAATGCAGTTAACTCTCCCACTAACCTTACAACATGAAGGTGGGATTCTATTTTTTTGAAATTCACTCTGAGCTTGGGCTGGGCGAAACCGAATCATTTAAATTCGAATCGGATCAAATCGCTAACTCCATAATAATGTCAAATATCCCATTTTTACTATTACTATCATCAAAGTAATTGTCATATAACGCCAGTAATTTTATTTTATCAAACACGAGCCACAGATGGCCCAGGCAGATGCAGCGCGATAAGTTTCATTTTTTGTCAAGCATGAGCCACAGATGGACCGCGCCGATGCAGCGCGATAAGTTTCATTTCATCAAACATGAGCCACAGATGGCGCGCGCCTAGGCAGAGCGGTAAGTTTCATTTTATCAAACATGAGCCACAGATGGACCGCGCAGATGCAGCGCATTAAGTTTCATTTTGTCAAGCATGAACCACAGATGGAGCGCGCCTAGGCAGCGCAATGAGTTTCATTTTGGCTAGCATGAGCCACAGATGGACCGCGCCTAGGCAGGGCGATAAGTTTCATTTCATCAAACATGAGTCACAGATGGACCGCGCAGATGCAGCGCGATAAGTATTTGTGGACATTTTTTCTGACAGGTACAGTGCAGTTAGATCCAATAATCCATGCCCACCACTCAGCCAAAAGCTGAGTAATAACTTTGATAGGCTTGGGCCGAACTGGAAGGATCATACCTTTCCAATATCATTAACCCTGTTCGCCTATGAGTGACCACTGGCACAGGGCCTCCTTGTTCAGGGTGATCCACTCTAATAAGCGGCTATGGAAAAAATAACAAAACCAACCTTCGTTTCATAATAACGATGATCAGTACAATAATCGCCAGAAGGAAAACTCCCGCACTCACTGCTGCAACAGGGATCACGAGGTTCGTATATTTAGGCTCTGTAATGAAAGATAAAAAAAATAAACAAAATTGTCCGTTCCAGAATTAAGTATTTTTATAAAATCATATATATTCATGAGCAGAAATACAATTAATATACTTTGAATATCTTTAAAATGAGGGTCCGAAATTATATTCTGAAATTCTGTTACACGAGCCATATAGTATTTACATTTTTTGCTGATGGAGGTTGTTTGGGAGCAGAGTGTCAGATTTTAATGGATAAATAAGAATATTAATGCGCTTGTAAGGCCTCCAAATTACTTTTATAAATCGTTGAGAACCGCCCACGATGAAACAAATTGCCAGGCGTAGGTTTTACTTTGCCGCGCAAATGACTATTAGATGAAACACTGCGACGTAACAATATATATATATATATATATATATATATCCGTTTCCTCTTCGTTTCCCTTTTATTTGTTTTTTGTCTAACGTTTCTGGTTAGAGGGTCTATGCCGCACACTGTGTCTTAGACCCATGTGGTTTTGTGTATACTCCCTGGCTTTTATATAAGAATGTATATTTTCTGCTGCAAAACATAACAATATTACCACAAAATTAGGCAAAATATTACAAGGGAACCTCGCTTCACGTTAAAAACTAGGCCGTAGTAGCTGTAGAAGAAATAAAAAAGGGAAACTATTAAATTCTTGACAACATCTAGGACATATTAATAGACTTAGAAATTGAAATCATCGGATCATTTCAAGTAATCCCGTTTCTCGATTATTCTTAAATCAATTCATTCTGCAGTGAAATCATGATATACGTCATATTTCAAAGTTGTACAGTTTCAATCTGGATTGCCTATTATTGCTTTGATAAAATATCATAGAAAAATCTTTTAGAAAAAGTTGTGAATTGGCGTATCAGTATCATGAGTTCGAGGTTCGAGAAAACATAACTCACCAGAGCATTTCACGAATGTATATTTGAAATCGATCCCGTGGTAACGGTTCGCCTCGCTACCGATATTGAGCGTTATTGAAGGTGGCCACTGTTCTCCCTCTATAACCGTGCACATTGAATCCACCTCTGCTTTACATGCGGCTTCAGACTGTGTCGTGGTGTACATGAAGCATGGGTCTGGTTGATCTGATTGTGTATGTGGCCCGCAATACAACGTACCTGAAAAATAGAAGAAAAGTAATCAGACTTTTTACTCTGTCAAGCATGATAGCAATATGTTTCAGATTTTGCTCAATATATTTGACATTGAAAACCCTGATTCTCTGTATTTATATTATTAAGGTTGGAATACACGTGTTCCGCAAATCCGCACGCTCTAGCGTATCCGATATATTACTAAACTATGATGAGTTTCGTACGCACCGCATGTCAAACTAATAGATGTCGATCTGCCTGGCCCATACCCTGATAAAATTAATGTGCATGCGCCCGTCTTGAATCTAAAAATGACATACCTATTTAGGAACAATACCTCTTAGAACTCGAGCCGAGTCGCAAAATATGAAAAATTTCTACGAGTTTAAAGCTGTTTAACTTCTCAGCAATTATAGTCATTTTAGAGTTTAGAATGGGAAATGAAAGTTCAGAATGTTGACTACGCAAAACCTCGACGGAAAAATGATCGATCATTTGTTAAAACGTTCCTATATTGTTTTTAAAACAATTTGTATTATGTCATTTTTTGGAATTCTTCAATTTTTATCATTATTCTTTTAAAAAAGGGCGAAATAAATAGCTGTGAAATCAATTTATTTTTCTATTGATAGTTGAATGAACTTTAAGATCCGTTTAGAACAGTTTTTATCGCAGTTTTTGCATGATCAACTTAATTCAAAAAAGTTGGTGATCGGTTCTGATACGGGAATTGCGTTTTTACGTCTTCCGTCAATACACAAACGACGTCGTTGTTTAACGTCTTGGCGTTACGTCGCGACATTCACGAAGCGTAACGAGTTACGCCGATATCAACGACATATCGGCTTCTCCTTGAAAAATTGGAAGGCGTTATTTAATGCCTCATAATGTCCACGATTCATGTTCCAGTCGCATAACATCTGCCTGAACATGTTTCGTCAAGTCGCATTTATTACAAAGTTTGCACTTGTCATATCAAAGCAACAAATACCTATCACATAAAAATTGCCAATAACGTCAAATTCGCACTTTTTCCAAAAAATTTCCCTTTTTACTGATTTTGAGATTCTTTGGAAATTCAATCCATCAATTAATAGGTCGAGTCTGTTTATTACTTGAGTAAGGATGTATACAATTTGAGGATACATTTTTCATGCTTGAGCTACGGACAAATCAAAGCACGGTCCATACACGTCCAATGTTAATCATGTAATGTGTGACAAAACTTAATTGAATCAACATTTATATTGGGAATCCAGCCGTATTTGGAAAAAGGAGCCAAGGATGTCAAATATAACGCGGTCATTATAATTATTGTTAGTCACACAGGATTATCCATTCAATTCACGTTCAATATAAAATATAGTCACTTGTGGACATTCATAATTATGCGTGATTGCGAAAAACTGATGAATTGGGCGATGATTCCGTTTCTGTGGCGTGTTCAGGTAGTATAAATTTAGACCGAATTGAGAATGTGAGAAATTAGATCCCAGTATTCAAACGGTAGAATAGCCCTAGCGTATTTCCCGCATGTCGTAAGAGTCGACTATAGTGAAGAAAAGAAGCGGTAGGGGGTTTTACCATGGCCCAGGACAGATACCATATACTGCACTTTACCATAGTGGTTAGGTTCTATTTGGGATGTTTTTCGTTTAGAGAGCAGTTGCTGGCATAAAATCTTTCAGTAGCTCTTTGCTACTGAGTGGCTGTTAGTTGGTTCCCTTTGAGTGAATTTCAATGAAAAAATTAAAAAAATTATTCTGAAGATATTAACACGAATTTCAAAATTATGCTGAAACATATTCGAAGTAGTATAACTCAGTTAATCGGGGGCTCATCCTTTACGTATTTTTTATAATGAAGATCGGCGTCAAAAGTTGCCATAGTCCCAAACACGCAATAGTATTTATAAATTTAATTCGACTCTACAAAGTATTGTCTCGAAATGATGTTACCTCATATTTGCCTACCCAGGGCGAACTCGACAAACATTTTTCAATAAACCTTCAAACGCGCTGTTACGTACTTGACCTTGCGTCATCACGCACAGTTTTACGTCGCTCAAAAATCTAACTGACGCAAGGACGCAAAACTTACTACAACATTACCCATAAAATGGCTTGAAATGCTGCAAAAACATTTCATGGTTATCGACAGAAAGGAAATATCTCAGCGCGCACGATGGCGTTTCAATTTGTAACCGAAGCTAAACAAAACGAGACCTATTTGAACATTTGAAACTTGTAGTCATGTACGTTTTAGAGGGCGTGTTTAATAACTATTTTATCGCATACAATCACAACATTAGGAACGCGAGAGCTACATGCCTAAAACTCAAGAATTCGGGTTAAATTTCATGAATGAAATTTACGGCTTTAAGGTGCGTTCGACAGGAGAGTGATGCGCCGGGTGTTGTAAAGGTTAAGTATCGAACTATCGGACTTCCAGACTTGGCGACGGAGCAAGACAGAGGGTCTGCCATCTGCCAGACGAACCATAGAACCTAATCGACCCCTACTAAGCGTTCAGCGTAAAGGACTCACCGTTAGGCAACACCAAGTAACCATCATCACCGCATCTATCTGCGTTGTGTTTTACAAAAAAAGGAGTTATGTTCAGTTGAAATATTGCATTGCTGTAGTCCGGATCAATAAAATTCCGAGTGCATTTATCACCCGGGCTGTACTTTCCAAGAGTTTCAATTGTCCCAGACAGGTCGTTAGTGGAATCTGTTGCCGGGCAAGTTGCCGTAACAGGGTTGAACCGAATATCTAGAGATAAACATTCACAGTTAGGCTTTCCGTTGTGCTTAACCCAATGAGAAACTTCATTCTTCAAGTATGAACCACAGATGGACCGTGTCTCATCGACGTGTTCTATCAGAGACTCGTACTTACAAAAGGATGTTTCATAGAGAGAACATATTTATAGGGAGCCTCCGAGAAATACAAAGTGTAAAGTTGATCTTTTTAATGTCTGATAACCGGACATTTTTGACTTTATGTACTTGATGGATCTCGCCAAAAATGAAGTAAGTGCGGGTTTTAACCTCATATCAAGTTTTGCCAACTTGTTTCACATTGAAATATAATTTTTTAATACTGCTCCTCCAAGTCGGAATTTTTTTGCTAGAGCATGTTGAGCGTGAATCACTGAAGAACCGCGCAAAACCAGTCACGGTTTATCGGTGGATATTTTTCGACGAATCAAATTTCTTAGACGGTTGAAATGAATTTATTTATCTAGAATAAGCGACTTGAAATACGAAAGTTGGAATCTTCGCGTGACAGAATGATAATACTGCTAGTAGAAATTTACTATTTTGGGAACAAGAATTTGATCAAAGTGATCCGGAAAGCCCCCGTCGGGTGCGATGGTCTAGTGGTTAGCATGTTGGCATCGAAGGTTGAAGATCTCGGGTTCGAGTCCCGGCTCGTTAAACATAGGCTCTAATAACTAGGATAAGCCAGCTCGGTCGGGCAAATACCTCGTTCTCGGTAAAAGTTGAACTAGGTGTATCAGATATCTGTACAACCAGGTAAAAGTACTTTGAAAATAAACTCGGTAACTAGGTCAACTCAGTACTTTTACCCAGAATACACTAGTTCGGTGATAGAGTACAACCACCTGCCTGTCTGCCAACTGATTGTAAAAATCTTATGTGTTCTAATACACTACTCACTTATAATCACTATTAGTAGTAGTATCTTTTCCATGAATTAGTTTTTTCAGTCGTACCAAGTCTATAGTTTGGATTTCCCGATAGTTAGCCTAGAAAAAATACTGTGAAAACGAAAACGCATTTTTCAAAAAGTTGATCGTACGTCATCTTTTGTTATAAGTTCCGTAAATAGAATAAGGTTTGCTAAGATTCCGTTTGAATTCGAGTTTTGATAAGAAGACGTTATGCGCAAAAGGGGCAAGAAAAGTTTGCGCATGATGGCACCTTTGGTCAACCCTTCTAAATTCGCTCCCCACCCTCTTATAAAGTTTCCAAATACGCCTTTGAACACAACAAGTGTAACTCAAATTCTTATACTGTATCATATTCGCATTTCAATTCATCACAATAAGTAACGAGGAAAACAATTATGACTCAACAACGTTATCATTTGGAACAGGAAGCAAGTAAATTCAAAAATAATTTAAAAAATATATCCTTGGTCATGCTTGGGCCAAATATGAATTAACAACTTTATGTGCAGATCTAGAATGGCCAATGCTTACCTAAAGAACTAAATTTGAATGACGAAGAAAAAGTTAAACGAACCTACGCAACCTCATTGTGCGTAAGAAAGAATAGAAAACTTACTAAATTGTCCATTTTTGTTCTTTCAGGTATGGGCCACAGATGGATCGCACCTTAGAGGCGCAATCCATCCGTGGCCCATGCTTGGCAAGACGTGTTATTCTGTTATACGTCATCGTAATAGATTTGGTTAAAATTGAGTTTCACAATGCTTTTAACATTGTGCTAATATGGCTTTAAACTCGGGTCAATTAAGTTTTTTGTTATTTTTTTTTTTATAAATATTGACTCTGAGCAAAGCCCAGAGCAGTGACTAAAAAGAGCTAACCGCTCAAATGTCAAAGAACTACTACACGACGAAGAGCCAGCAACTGCACTCTAAGAGGAAAACATATCATACAGAACCAAACCACCATGGTAAAGTGCAGCGAGTGGTATCTGCTCTGGGTAATGGTAAAACCATCTACCACATCTTTGCTTCGTTATATTTGCCTCTTGCTTAGGGCTGGGCAAAACCGAATCATTTTAAATTCGAATCTGATTTTAACAATGTTTCCGCATCGGCTCGAATCACGAATTGCATGCAAACAACGAATATTTCATTTTTAGTATTAAAAATTGTCTCCATTACGAGAATCGAGAATTTATAGTTTATTGTACATTTTCGATCCACTCTGCGTGGTAAGGGTAACAATTTTCATATTTTAAGGACAAAATATATTTTATCAAAATCGATTGCATTTTCTCGTTAAAAATGAAAACTCTAGTTCATTTAGCAAATTCTTGTTGCAATGAGCGATTCACTATTGATTCGAATAAACTGTGCTTCGAATCGAATTGCTCAACCCTGCTCTTACGACACATAGAGAATACGTTAGGACTATTCTGAAGCCCGTATCTGCAGAGCATGATGCAGATTACCTCCTCTTCATTGTTGCATTTATACAGCTCTTTGCACAATAGTGGTTCGCGAGACTCGCGTTAAAAGTCTTTTGCACATTATCACCGCATTCGGATAAACAAACAAAAACGCTTCAGAAGAGGTAGCTGCTTTCTTCATCACGCAGGGCAGATAGTATTACGCACAGCACTTTATTATTGTGGTTTAATTCTTTCTGGAATGTTTTCCACTCAGAATGCAGTGGCTGGTTTTGTATTTTGAGATAGCTTTATCCACTTGAGTGGTCGTTAGTAGGTTCCTGTTTCCGGTCATGCTTAAGCAAAAAAATCAACTAGATCTTATTGCAGCAACATGTCGCTAATCGAGAAGACAGCGTATACCTATGAAAACAATGTTTTACCTCGGGTTGGCGATTTTAATATGCATTCATTTTCAAATTGAATCATGCCGTATTCAAGCGAATCTTTTAAGATCTGATTCTGATTTTAAAATTTAATGAATGGCAAGCAGTTCTTGTATATTGGCGAAATGTTTTAAAATTTTTGAACAATTTTAATATAACGAGGGAAGTTTTAAGCATAGCATTTGCCGAATCATACCGTCAATCATATGGCGAACTATGACCAGACGACCTCTTATGCAGATACCCTGTACCGGTACCAGTTCTGAATCATAGATATAGTTTATTCCGACGAAGCTTAAAACAAAAAGTGATTTGAGGGTGAATGTTTGACAATCTATATTTTGACTTGTAAAAGCGTGGGTAAAGCTTGAGAGACATTCAATACTTTTAAGCAAATATTTATCAATTATTCAGAGTTTCCATGAATATAAAAAATATATTGTCAGGACGATGAGATAAACATTTATTCATTCAAACCAATGACAATGAAAAAGGGAAAGTTACTCTACTGTAATTTCAAAAATTGCGACTCCAATGACCACTAACAACACTCAGGACTAATGCGCGTGATCTATCTTGTGCTAGACACTTCAGATTTCATTTAAAACTGCGAATCTAGTTTTGTTAGCCTGTGTAAATAAAAATGAAATTAAGGTTTTCGGAAAGAGAAAGAAAAAAATTATCTGTACGATTGAAGCATTGTAATAGAATGTTGGAAGCAGGCTCACTTTTCTAGCGAGCCCATTATAGTATGAGAGTTTTAAGACTCCTGGAGCACCAGTCGAAACATCCTATTAACTATCAGAGGCCAATTACAATTGGGGGGGGGGGGGGGGGCTTTTCGGTGCATTTTTCACACGCTTTGTGGTGGTCGTTTCTCTAGTTTTCCGACGATTCGGTAATTATAATAATCGATTCATCAGTTCTAAGTTAGTGAAGTTTAGAACCATAATCCTGAATGGCATCACAATTCAAATTGACGGATTTTTCTCATCTTAGCCAGGTGTTGTTAATGTTGCCAGCAGATGGTGGTCAATTCATACGGGTATAAAACAGTATTAAGGGCGATTGGTCAATTCATACCCCGAAAAAAATCACCGTGGGTCAATATGTACCCTTGCTGAATTTTCACAATAACTCAACTGTTTACGAATTTACATGTATCACTGCAACAGCAAAAAGAGGATCAAATATAAACTTGCGAAAATATTGACGCTGCTCAAAATCCAGCGAAATTTTGTAATCTGTGTCCCAAAGTAAAATTCACAGAAATGGTCATCATAAACGCTGTAGTCATTCCATTGTTGCCAGGCGTTTGAAATCTGTTTGTTTCCTGATTTGAACTAAAATGCCTGCTTTTCCAGGTTGGGTTTGGATTTTATTTTATCCTATTGGATAATTTAACCTTCACCGACTTTTCGAAGTGAATCCATTGCAAATTTTATCAGAGTACGAATTGATCTACCTGCTATTTTTTTGAATACAATTTGACCAACCGGAAACATATTTGTACAAATTGACCAGGGTACGGATTGACTGGCAAACGGTTGGCAATGTCTCCTCTGTTAGGATGAGCTGCTTCCAACATGGAATTTTTTATGATAATCGGAAACGGGTGGCGGTCAATTTAGATCAGTATGAAATTCTATCAAGCTCTAATGAGAGCACTTGGTCAATTTCCAGTACAAAAAAATCGTTGTTGGTCAATAGTAGTAGAAACTGGGAAAGGGGATAAAATAAAAAATATAATTCTCAGAAATTGTCGTAAATGTGAGAGTCATTTTATTTTATAGTATGGGAGAAGAAAGCCTAGTATACGGCCTAACTATAAGGCAAACAACAATCTCACTCTAATGATTTCTTCTGGCGATTTTTAGATTGATTTGTTTTTGCCAACTTGGTTAACTTAGTTATTTAATACCGGTATTATTTTTAAATTATTCATGAAGTATGTAATGAAATATCAAAACAATATATCCAATTATAAGTGGTTGTGATGACGTAGTGGTTGAACATGTTGGCATCGCAGGTTGAAGATCTCTGGCTCAAGTCTTGAAGTCTGGCTTGTTAATCCATGCCACCTCTCAACCCAGGGTGTAATGACTTAGGTAGGTTAAGCCGAACAGCGAAAGATCATATCTTTCTAGCAATTCTAACCCTACTTTGCTATAAATGGCCGTGGGTACAGGGCCTTGGACAGGTAGATCCACTCCAAGAAGTGACTATAAAACACAGGTGCCTTGACTTATCACAGTACCGTAAGTACAACTAACAATTTTATCAGGGTACGAATTAATGTGCTATATTTCCAGTATGAATCGACCAAGGCACGTTTTGTAGTTTATTTGTCTGCAAATGAAAACAGTATTAAGGAGCAAAGCAGAGCTAACTATTTTACTCACAAATTTTTAGTGATGATCAAGCTTATCAAATTAATACTCCATATTGTATATTTTTTCAGTTACGCTGTCAAAGTATAAATTGTACTGGCAACATGTCTGCTCAATTGCCTTTAAAGCTAAAAGCGATTTAACCATGCCATTTATAAAACTTGGACACGACATGCGAAAGAAGGATCCAGTTACTATGTACTATTGCGATACGCATGCAATGCAGACAGGGATGAAGATCGACTCAAAATCACCAGAATGAGTTATTTGATTCAACTTATGACCTCACTTGAGACACAAAAAGCTTCTCTGTCTACGGATCCGTGGAGAGAGGAACAAGTTACATCAGAGGTAATATTATAGATTAAGATATATATTTTAGATCAGGGGTGTTCAAATGGCAGACGCAGTCTGTTTTTGGACTCTTGAATGCTCGGCTTCGGTCCGCAAGATTACCGAATGGTTATTATTGTTGATTTTTGAACGATATCACAATCCACCTTCCAAAAGCCACCACCACATTGCTAATCTTGTGTCATGATTTTTTAAAATAATTTCATGCAACTTGCTCAGCATGCATGTAAAGTTGACCTGAACTATTGGATTTGTTGAATTTTGATACTGCAAATAGTATGTTTTTATTCTTGTAAGAGCCTATTCAACATCGAGCTATCTAGAGGTCTGCTTGACACCTCGCCGGTGCACGGTGGATCACGTAAGCTCTAATATACAGCATAATCGATAAAGCCCTGGGAATACGCTTCAGGCCACTCATCTCTGATCGTCATTACGCAGGTTCGAATCTCGTGGGGGATGTTGATTATATGCAAAAGGTCTGCTGGACGCCTCGCCGACGCACGGTGGTTCACGTAAGGACCGCTTACGGCTTCCTCCAACAACCAGCTCCATGCACAGGAAATATGAGGAATACGATCATCCAAAAACCTTCACCCCGATTCGGAAATGGTGTCTGCACGAGAGGTCGTGATTTGCCATATGGTTAAGCTATATTCTTGGCTTTCCTCTCTCGCTAGATAAAAATGATATCTTGTCCTATTCAAGAGCCTATTCAGCATTGAGCTATCTAATATATAGCACTGGTAACCTTTTACAGGATTTCAGTTGAATGAAAACACAAGTTATATTTCCTTTGTTTTCATAGTAAATTATGATGCTTCAGGATGATATTTAAACCAGCACAAATAATAGTTCAATTAGTATTTTCTGGAAGTTTGTGTTACGACCTAATATGGCATTTTCCACAATCATGAAGTTGATATTCAAATCTACCTAATTAGGGTCGTATAGCTCAAATCTTATTTATACACTTTAAGGGGAACGCTTTAGGATATGGTCGCGCTACAATATTGTCTACCATATCTCGAATTTTGGATCACTCTAATTTTATTTAGCTTTACATGATGTGTAGCACAATCATGCTTTTTTAAATTTAATAATTTGGAAGTAAACATAACATATTTTTTTAATTCCAGGTTGTCGATGAAGCTGTGGTGGAAGATCAAGCAATGAATTTATTTGGATGGGCAGACACGAAAGATGGGAATTCGGAGTTTGGAAAAATCGTTCGTCGAGCGTTCTATACTACGTCTGTTTTGTTTGATGCCGCTGAAGAACTTTGGAGAGAAAGCCAGTGGGAGCGATAGTCTAGTGCTTAAACATGTTGGCTTCGCAGGTTGAAGATCTCGAGTTCGAGTCCCAGCAAGTCCGGCTTGCTTATCCATGCCCACCACTCGACCCAACTTGGGTAGGCTAATCCGAACGGGAAAAGATCGTATCTTTCCAGCAATTTCAACCCTGCCCATCTATAAGTGGTTGCTGTTACAAGGACTTGGATAGGGTTATCCACTTTTAAGAAGTGGCTATAAAAAAAAACAAATCATCATAGAAAATAAGCTCGTTGGAAGGAAGAATGGGGAAATCTCTCAACTGGGACCAGTGGGAGGGGGAGTTGAATGATAGTTGGCAGAATGACCTTGAGGAGGGGCCTACTACAAGTCAGCAAACTTACGTACCGCCACTTGTACCCGCTGCAGGCCCAGCTCAACCCCCATGAAATGAACCTCTAAAACCAGTAGCGCACAGCAAGCTTGCTGACCTCCCCCTTCATCATACGAAGACCCCATCCCTTCCTATTCTGTTACTCCAACAGGAGGTTTGGAATTATCTCCCATACAATTCAATCAAGCTCAGAAACTTTGTAAATATGCGACAAGTGCCATCATGTACCAGGACGTACCAACTGCAGTTGAAAACCTTGAAAAATGCTTCTTAAAACTGGGAAAGTAAATCTTTGATTGGATCGTTTATTCTGACATTTCTAGTTTTGCACTTTAATAACCAAATTGTATCGTTGATTTCAATTACTGGCTTTGAAATATTCATTGCAGTAAACAAATTTTTATTCAGAAATAATAGTTAAGCTAATGATTTCAAACACCAGACTGACAGAATGCCATCTGCTCAGCTACTAAGACACCCAAAAAATATGTATTCCATCAGAAGAAAATTTAGTAAACGGGCAATATTTCATAATTTTTCTGTAGCTAGAAGACTTGAATGTTTTTCTTGAGTGTCTGATATGTATAAAAAGGTTTAAAACCAGCTATGAAATAGCAGTGTTGATGGTTTTGAATATTTTTTGTCCAGATCACCCACTTCACACCACATTTGAAACGCTACTGCACCATTTTTACATCACATATTTTCTTTTTGTCGCATTACTTTTAATATGGTGTCAGGTTAGCTCTATCGGTAAAGCGTTGGGAATACGCTTTGAGCTACTCATCTCTGATCGTCATCACGCAGGTTCGAATCCCGTGAGGGATGATGATCATACGCAAGAGGTCTGCTGGACGCCTCACCGGTGCATGGTGTTTCACGTACGCACTGCTTAGGCCTTCTCCACTAACCAGGTCCATGCAC
Organism: Styela plicata; assembly: GCA_963675895.2. Taxonomy (NCBI): domain Eukaryota; kingdom Metazoa; phylum Chordata; class Ascidiacea; order Stolidobranchia; family Styelidae; genus Styela; species Styela plicata. The sequence goes on from OZ023142.1 coordinate 22,533,011, forward strand.
ATAAAAAATGTAGTGAGCTAGTAAACGTTCACCCCGATTCGTAAATGGTATCTGCACGAGAGGTCGTGGTTAGCCATATGATTAAGCTGTATTCTGGGCTTTCCTTTCCCGCAGGATAAAAATGAAATCCTATCCTAGTATTTTTTGTTTTATTGAAATTCACGCTGAGCAAAATCGGAAGCAGTACCTAAAAGGAACCAACTAACGGCCACTTAATAGCAAAGATTTGCAAGATGTAGTACCAGCAGTTGCACCCTAAACAGAAAATGGTACTGAACCGCCATAGTAATGTACATTGATTGGTATCTGCCCTGGGCGATGGTAACATCATCTACCACTTTTTTCCCCTCTTTTAGTCCCCTCTTACGACACGCAGGAAATACTTTAGGATTATCCGTGAAGCCCTCTCTGAGTTGATCTACCCGTTTTCTTTCGTCCCTCCCAGCGATTTGTGCCTATGAACCTCGCAATAAAGAGACTTTTTATTTTTATATGATATAGATCACCTTTCAAATATTGTGAAAGTGTTTTGCAATTAAAATTGTAAGTTTTGCTAGAAATTAGAAAATTATTATTTTTTTTCAATATATTTGCATCTGTAGATTATAAGTAAAGTGTAATTTTTCGAGATAACCTTATCATATCCCTTTAATAGGTTGTGGTTCAAAATTAGATAAGTCGAAAAAATACTATAATTTTGGTGCTGGGCGATAAAATCTTGCTTGGTGTCTCACCCTTTTACCATAATTGAAGTTAATTGATGGGTTTCATAAATTATCAACACAAATTACAAGTGTTAGTATTCTATTTGATCTAAAGACAACTGAGAATCTGTGTTTGAAAAGTACTTGCTATCCATATTAATTCTTCTTTTTTCTTTCAAGCTAGTTTAACATAAGATACAGTAATAATGAAAATAAAAAATCGCAATTCTTATAATATATTTTGTTTATACCTGTACATTATTCATGTATGTTATTTGTATTCGAGATATTCTATTCTCAAATAATTTTGGTTTCAAATATTCAATAAAGTTTGCTGCAAATATTGGTGGTTTTTATCATGTTGCAAAATATTCTTGCACAATGCGACAAACAGTCATTTCTATGATCTCAATTCAGTTCAATTAGAAATAGGATTGCACTTTGAGCCACGCACCATTATTAGTTTTATATATATATATTGAGTTCATTAAGAGGCACCTGAAAAAAATAAAGCAATGTATTAACCTTTAGAATTGTTCTTTTACGATCGAATTAACAACTGCTCTGTTGTGCGAATAAAATACTGATTTAGATAGTCACGCATGACTAAACGAAAAATATACTAATGAGATATATTTTTTATTGTTCCTGTAGCCTTTAATTATGCATACTTTTATATACCAATTTTCGCCAACTGCCTCCCCATCTACTTCCATGCACCCAATGATTAAGTGAACTCTAAAACTATTTCAAATACCGTAGAAAAATCTTTATTTCATGATATAGACAGTGTTTCATAATAAATCGTAATGGTCGATGCTGCTGTGGTTTAGCAGTGTTGATGGTTTTGGGTTTGAGGTTCTTTTGTTGTTGTTTTTTTTTCGGTTTGGAAAAGAATAAACAGTTTGGATGGATGGATTCTGTCATTCTGGTAGCAACTCTGGTTATCACATATTTTTTGTCAACAAGCGTGGGCATCACTGTTATTCTTCGGTTCGATTCCTGGCATATTTCATGATTCGCAAATCTCTCTCTTATTTATTTAACATGGCAGCATGATTCGAGAAATATGGATTCTGTCATTCTGGTAGCAACTCTGGTTATCACATATTTTTTGTCAACAATCGTGGGCATCACTGTTATTCTTCGGTTCGATTCCTGGCATATTTCATGATTCGCAAATCTCTCTCTTATTTATTTAACATGGCAGCATGATTCGAGAAATATAATTCTAAACACATGTCATGGCATTTATCGAATTCCGTTTTTATACGCAGCGTTAAGTTGATTTCAATTCGTTTGTATATTTCTTCAAATGTAATTGTTCTTAATATTTTCCACCTATACGCCGGCCCGATCAAAAATTATTTTTCGTCAAGCATGGGCCACGAACGACATGCATTAGTGTGACTCATGCTTGACCAGAGGTTTTTTGGTATATCCAGGATAATGGTGTAAACATTCGAGATAAAGCAGGATTGTTTTTATAGATATCAAGTACCAATACAGAATATACAGCTTCGAGAAAATTTTCCTTTTTGGCCAAAAATCAGATATTTCGTTTCCAAATGGAATAATTTTAAATAGATCCGTGACCCAAGTCCAATAGGTTGTCAAAACAAGCATTTGTTGGATTTTGTTTTTGCAAAAGCTTCATCCATTCATATAATTCGGACCAGGCCAAATAGTGGTCCCATACTCTGCAAAGCCTATATATATCGATCCAATTGCTAAATAAATTAATTGAAAACGCCTTGATGACGAGGTCTGTTGGTGGCTCATGCAAATCAAAGTGGAATTTAACAAACACTCGACTGAACGTTTCTACTTAGGTTATCATTTTTATCTTGCGGGAGAGGAAAGCCGATAATACAGCTTAACCGTATGGCGAACCACAACCTCTCGTGCAGATACCAGTTCCGAATCGGGGTGGAGATTTTCGGATTATCGTATTTCTTAGTTTTCCTGTGCATGGACCTGGTGACAGCACTGCTTGACTGAATGAAATTCTCCCCTGTTCCCTTATTTCGACTCCTGATTCAAAGGAGAGTAATCCACTTTAGGTGAAAGAACAATAATTTAATTTTTATAATGTGCTGGTGAAAGTAAATATTAGGAGACGAAATAAAACATACAAGTCAGTGGCGCTAGAGGGTTGACTTATTCCGCGTCCTTGGATACCAGGGTGACATCACTGATGATTAAATATTATTTTTATCTTGGTACGACTCTAACGATAGGCTATTACTGTGTAACGTTATAAGACTGGAATTCGTCTGAAATGCGGTCACATATTATATAGAGTCGGAATCCTGTTTTTGTCAGTGCTCAAAACTCCATTGTAAATATCCACCAGTGGCGCTAGGGGAAGGTCGAATTCCGCGTCCTTGGATACCAGAGCGTAGGTTACTTCCGCTTCTCACTGTTGTTTGGACAGGATTCTTCAGTATTATTCTGAATCAGTACAGTATAATAAATATCTAGCGAACGTTTATGGTATTCAGTATTATCTAATTTTCTGTCTATTTAAAAAACGGGTGCTTAGTCTGTACAGGTTCAATCCTTGTGAGTGATTATGAAATGTGAGAGGCTTGCTGGCGCATGGTACCGGTACCGTACCACTAATTCACATAACAGTCGTTACGTGTTTCTCCACCAATCGCTAACAGTAATGGTTGTACACCTACTTCCGACTGACAAAGTATGTCTGCTTTTTCTTAGCGGTTATATCTTGCTCAATTCTGCTGATACTTAATTTTTCCTGTGCTTGTATCCTACTGTTTGAACAGAAGTGCCCGGTTACAGGTTAGGTTAAACAGTGAAGCAGTGGGTATACGCTTCAAGCCATACATCTCTGATTGCAATGACACAGGTTCGAATCCCATCAGGAATGATGATTATATGCTAAAGGTCTGCTGGACGCCTCGCCGGTGCACGATGGTTCACGTAAGCTCTGCTCACGGCTTCCTCAACCAGGTCCGTGCACAGGAAAAATGAGAAATACGATAATCCGAAAAAAGAACTCCACCCGATTCGGAACTGGTATCTTCACGAGAAGTCGTGGTTCGCCATATGGTTAAGCTGTATTCTCGGCTTTCCTCTCCTGCAGGATAAAAATGATATCCTATCCTAACAAAAAATTAAAAAAACAAAAAATTAAGGTGTTCCCTTTTTATTTTAAAAAATGTGTGAATGTATCTCTTTTTCAGCGGACTTGCTTCTATCAAATCACTTTTCACAAAATTTTTTATCAAGTACAGTAGCATTCCCGGTTAGCTCAATAGGTGAAGCGTTGTGAATGCACTTCGAGCTACGCATCTCTGATTGTCACGACGCAGGTTCGAATCCCGTCGGCCATGCACAGGAAAAAGGAGAAATATGATAATCCAAAAACCTTCACCCAGATTCGGAACTGGTATCTGCACGAGAGGTCTTGGTTCACCATATGATTAAGCTGTATTCTCGGCTTTCCTCTCCCGCGGGATAAATATGATATCCTCTTTTGAGAAATTAGTGAAATTTTTTTATTATTATCGTATATGGATTGATACATTTTTTGTTTTGTTGGAAGGATCTCTTGTTGGATTCCTAATATACTTCGTTTATCAGCGCTAAAACTTTAATTTCAACTCTACCCACCTGATGTATGTTTTGATTTTCTCCACAAACTAAAGAAAGACGCGAAATATTGATTTATGTTTGTCGAACCGACAGGCAGAACGATATTTACAAAAGTAGTCTACGCTCCTACCACTCACACATGTGTGGTATCGCGCAAGCTTGTTCCGTGCTTGATACACTAATATGGTCATTGAGATCGGAAACCATAACAATAAATATATAGAAATTCGTCAGGGAAAGTTGATGAAAATAAACGGCACTTTTGCGCAGGGATTTCAATCAAATAAAATTTTAAATAAATGTTGCCACGGACTTTATTTGTACAGCTTTAATGGTGTGGTGTTCTACACATATTCGAAATATTATTGGTTTGTGTTTTAATGATATTTAGCTTTAGTGGACGTTGACAGAAACTGATTTCACAGACAAATTGAGTCATTGACGAATCATCATTTCTTTTTTTTTTAATGTTATTGATGAATAGATTAATGCTTTTATCAATGTTTTACAGTCAAATGCAGATCGTTGGTAAACTGCTCGATATATTTCAGATATATTTCATTTTACTTTTCCCTTTTACGCTAGCGCAATGCTCTGCATGCATTTCCTTGTGTTTTCCAATGTAGCCGAACGGTTTGCTATGTGGTTTAGGCATGTGAATAGGATAAACACAGAGAAATGCAGGTGCGTATTGCTGTTTTTTGCCACCCGAAACGTTAGGTTCATCTTAGGTCCATTATTAGACTATTCATCCGGTAGCATTATGATGTCACACGTTTGGCACACATGGCTGAAAGTAGAACTCGCTGCCTATGTTCACTGGTCATATTTATATTTCTTATCTTATAAACAATGTAAGTGTCATTTAATATACAAAAAATACCATTATTTTTGCCTTTTAACATTGTGTGGGATTTGGCCAGTTTTCAGTAGGTGGATTTTGTTCTACACCCATATGCAGTTTTTCACCTGGGACAGTAAAAATATTTACCATACTGGTACACACAAATTTTTTTTATTGAAATTCACTCCAAGAAAGGCCGGAAGGTACCAACTAACGGCCATTTACACAACTAAGTTCTACTAAAATGTAGTGTCCGCTACTACACTGTTAAAGGTCAATATTCCAAACAGAACTGATACCGGTAGCCCATCCCAGATTGACAAAAAAGTCAGCTACTCAAACACCCAAAGAAAATCGATTATATCGGAAAAAAAAAGATTTATTATCATATGTTATATCTGTTGTTATAGGATTAAAACGATCCTTCTAGATCGTCGTCTGGTAATAACAAAACTGTATAACAATGTTCAAAATCGTCAATACTGCTATGGGGCTGCTAGTGGCTTATAGATTCTGGGTTTAGCGCACCTGTCTAGTCTAGTTGGCCTTGTCTGTACGGTCTTTGTAATAGTCAACATATTTCCTGTGAGCCATTAGAGGCGACTAGAAGCAAAGAATGGGTACTGTATTTACTTGATTGTAAGCCGCGCTCGATTGTTAGCCTCCCTTGATTGTAAGCCGCATGTGACAGTGTTCAAAATTTAATGCAAGTGCCCTTGAATGTAAGCCGCATATACCGGTACTGTGCCGGTGTCTATATGGGTTGACGACTGATAAAGCTGACCCATAAAGTTTAGAGCGCGGCTTACAATCGAGTTTGGAGTGCAGTTGCTAGTACAATATTCATTAGTAGCTCTTTGTTATGAAGCAGCCGTTAGTTGGTCCCTTGTTTGCACTAAGGCTGGCAGTATGGCACCCGCCCATCTCTACTGTATGGTAGCATAATAAATTTGTATGTAAATTTTTTTGTCATTCCATTTTTTTTTATAGCCACTTGGGGTGGATCACCCTGACCAAGCCCCTCTGCAAGCGGCCACTTATAGACGGAGAGGGTTAGAATTGCCAGAAAGATATTATCTTTTCCTGTTCGGCTTAGCCTATCCAAGTTGTTACGCCCTTAGTTGAGTTGTGTGGCATGGATTAACTTGCCGGACTCGTCAGGACTCGAACCAGAGATCTTCAACCTACGATGCCAACAGGTTTAACTGCTAGGCCGTCTTGCTGGGGTTGCTAGTTTTTCTGTTACATGATTACCAGGGTTCTCAGTCAGGAATGTTTTGTCAAGTATGAGTCGCCCAGGTGTGGTCCATCTGTGGCTCATGCTTAATAAAATGAAATTTTCAATTGCGGTCTCGCCTCGCCGGTGGTTCACGTAAGCGCTGCTTATGGCTTCCTCCACCAGGCCCATGCACAGAAAAAATGAGAAATACAATAATCCAAAAAATAACCTCCACCCCGATTCGAAACTGGTATCTGCACGAGTGGTTGTGGTTCGCCATATGGTTAAGCTGTATTCTCGCTTTCCTCTCCGGCAGGATAAAAATGATATCCTATCCTAACAAAGAAATTAAGGTGTTCCCTTTTCACTCAAAAAAATGTGTGAATGTATCTCTTTTTCAACGGACTTGCTTTTATCAAATCACTAAATTTTATGCATGATAAATAATAAAATTTTTTATGAAGTACTGTAGCATTACGGTTAGCTCAATAGGTAAAGCGTTGTGAATACGCTTCCAGCTACGCATCTCTGATTGTCACGACGCAGGTTCGAATCCCGTCGGCCATGCACAGGAAAAATGAAAAATATGATAATCCAAAAACCTTCACCACGATTCAGAACTGGTATCCGCACGAAAGGATGTGGTTCACCATATGATTAAGCTGTATTCTAGGCTTTCCTCTCCCGCAAGATAAATATGATATCCTATTCTGTATTTTTTAGCTGCCTTTAAGCGTAAAATTTAATTAATAAATAATTTTAAAAGAAATATAAAACAAGGTCAAAATAGGGCTATGTCAGCGGAGTTGGGGGGCGATTTGACCTATTGCACTAAAATTTTGGAAAGTGGGAACGCCCTCCTTGCAAGATTTTGGAAATTTTTTAGAAAGCCAAGAATACGGCCCATATGGTGAACCACGACCTCTCGAATGCAGATACCATCCCCGCTGTCCAAGTAACCATCGGTTACATGAACAACTGTGTGCCAGCCTGATGTTCGGCAACTCTCTCATATATAATCGTCTCGTACAAGATTTACCCAGGATGCGAAACTTCAAGCGTATTCCTAACGTCGTTAGCAATTGGTCACCCTGGTACTGGTATGTTGTTAGACTATATTGTGTAACGTTATGAGTCTGTAGTATGTCTGAAATGCAGTAAATTAAAAAAGAATATGTAAAATAAGATAAGCTAAGTTGAGCGGTTAAAAATATTTTATTTCAGAAAAGTCAAAACACAAAAAGCACTAATACAGAATATTGAGTTCAAATATTTTTGATTAAAGTTACCCGCGTTATCAAAGTGGCCCAGTTTGCAGATTTATGTATAATTATTACTCTTCAAACAGATTTTTTCGCTGCCTAATTGAATTATTTTAGTATATGTTGTACAAATAATTCTAAAATTAGTCACAGTTTTTATTAAAATTTAGGAGCGATTGTGGTAAAAAAATAAATACAAATAAATATTTCAGTTATTTGTGAGTAGGCTGCTATTGTGATATTTAAGTAAGTACCATCTAATTCATTAATTTGTTGTGGCATATTGCACCAATTGTATATGAAGTTTTTATATTTTTGTGCACATAGTTTTTTAATTTTGGGCTGACGCTATATTGTCCTTGATTGTATTAAGATGAACCCGAACTGACTACTACTATAAAGTGCAGTGAGTGGTATCTGCCTTGGTCAATAGGAGTTAATTTTGTTTTACGGCATTGCGAATGTTACTTCTTGTAAGAAATTAGTGATATATTTTTTTATTATTACGCCATATGGATTGATCCATTTTTTGTTTTGTTGGAAGGATCTCTTGTTGGATTCCTAATATACTTTGCTTACCAACACTAAAACTAATTTCAACTCTACCCATCTATTACATTGTTGATATTATGCCGTGTCAATCAAATTGGGGAATTTTAAATTTTCTCCCTACTCACCAAATCAATGAAAGGCGCGAAATATCGATTTATGTATGTGACCGACAGGTAACTCGTACCACTCGCACATGTGTGGTCTGGCACAAGCTTACCATGCTTGATACACTAATATGGTAATTAAAATGGATCGGAAACCATAACAAAAAATATATAGAAATTCGTCAGGGAAAGTTGATGAAAATAAACGGCACTTTTGCGCAGGAATTTCAAACCTTGCCGAAGATGTTATTTTCTTAATTATTTTTATTAACTATACAAATAAAATAAATGTTGCCACGGACTTCATTTGTAAAGCTTTAATGATGTGATGTTCTACGCACCTTCGAAATTTTTCAGTTTGTGTTTTAATGATATTTAGCTTTAATTGATGTTGAAAGAAACTGATGGAGTGTTCTTTATTATTTAACAGACAAATTGGTCCATTGACAAAGCATCATTTGTTTTTTTGAATGTTATTGATGAATAGATTAATGCTTTTATCAATGTTTTACAGTCAAATGTGGATCGTTGGTAAACTGCTCGATGTATTTCATTTTACCCTTCCCTTTTACACTAACGCAATGCTCTGCATGCATTTCCTTGTGTGTTTCCAATGCAGCCGAACGGTTTGCTATGTGGTTTAGGCATGTGAATAGGATGAACACAGAGAAATGCAAGTGCGTATAGCTGTTTTTTGCCACTCGAAACGTTAGGTTCATCCTAAGTTCACTTTTAGACTACCGGTATTCATCCGGTAGCATTATGATGTCACACGTTTGGCACACATAGCTAAATATATAAACACGGTGCCTATGTTCACTGGTTATATTTATATATCTTATCTTATAAACAATGTTTGTGTCATTAAATATACAAAAAATACCGTTATTTTTGCATTTTAACATTGTGTGGGATTTGGCCAGTTTTCAGTAGGTGGATTTTGCCCTACACCCATATGGGTACAATAGAGACCTCAGTCCCATGTCAGTATAAATAGATTTTGTAGTTTTTTTTTACTTGTGTACAATTTTTCACCTGGGACAGTAAAAATATTTCAGGAAGGTACCAACTAACGGTCATTTACACAACTAAGTTCTACTAAAATTTAGTGTCCGCTACTACACTGTAAAAGGACAATATTCCAAACAGAACAGATAACTCAACCGGTAACTCATCCCAGAATGACAAAAGGAAAATGGATTCTATCGAAAAAAATGATTTATTATCATGAGTTATATATCTTGTTAAAGGATTAAAACGATCCTTCTAGATTGTCTGGTAACAACAAAACCATATAAAAAATGTTCAAAATCATCAATACTGCTATGAGGTTGCTAGTGGGTCATAGATTCTTGGTTTAACGCACCTGTCTAGTTGGCCCTGTTTATACGGGCTTTAAAATGGTCCTAACATATTCCCTGTGTGCCATTAGAGGCGACTAGAAGCAAAGAATGGGTAGATGGTTTTACTATCGGCCTGGGCAGATACCACTTACTGTACTTGACCAAGTCCAGTGTGGGATGTTTTTCATTTAGATTGCAGTTGCTGGTACTATATTCATTAGTAGCTCTTTGTCATTAGGCCGTTAGTTGGTTTCTTGTTTGCACCAAGGCTGGCAGTACAGTACGATACGAAATTTTTATCGCATTTCTAACCAGCAAAATAATTCTGTACCGAACCAACTAGCAATGTCCAAAACAGCCTTATTCGTAAAATTTGGCCTCCACAAGATACATCACCGACATATTAGATCAAAGTGATGGGGTTTTATCCTCTCTGTTTAAAATCAAGGTCAGTCAAACCGAAATATGACATGTATGTAATCGGCTCAAGTGAGTCAGTTGCATTTTTTATTGCCATATATGCGCTGAGTTAAATCATTTCAAATTGTCATTTGTTTAAAAAATTCTTAGATAGACACAATCTTTACTATCTGCGCCTGCTATGAAACGGTACGATGTTCGATATTTTTTTTCGTACCGTACTCTTTTTTGTACATACACATTACCCCATATTCTTCTCAAAATAACTCCACAAAGTTAACTAAGTTAATAATAACTCCACAAGTACGAAAATTGAAAAATGAATCGAACTGTACTATCGTACCAGGAAATTCAATCGTACCAGCCTTGGTTTGCACTGCTTCCTTGCTCAAAAGAGAATTTCATTAAAAATGTCACAGTCCAAAAAATATGCCGAACTCAAACTGAGGCCTAATTAGAGTTTCTAGCACCCGCCCATCTCTACTGTATGGTAGCATAGTAAATTTGTATGTAAATTTTTTATCATTTTATTTTATTTGTTTTATTTTTATAGCCGCTTGGAGGGGATCACCCTGACCAAGGCCCTCTACGAGCGGCCACTTATAGACGAAGAGGGTTAGAATTGCTGGAAAGATATTATCTTTTCTTGTTCGGCTGAGCATGTCCAAGTTGTTACACCCTGGGTTGAGTAGTGGGCAGGGATTAACTTGCTGGACTCGCCAGGACTCGAACCCGAGGTCTTCAACCTACGATGCCAACAGGTTTAACTGCTAGGCTGTCATGCTGGGTTGCTGGTTTTGCTGTTACATGGTTACTAGGGGTCTCAGTCAGGAATGTTTTGAGTCAGGAATGTTTTGTCAAGTATGAGTCAATAATGAATCACGTGGCCTAGGTGGGGGGTCCATCTGTGGCTCATTCTTAACAAAATGAAATTTTCGAAGTTATTATGTAGTCCCAAATAGTAGTGTTACCGGTAGATCATTTGATATTCAACGTGGTACAATATCATCAAAATTCACATGTTTCAAGCAACCTATCCGAACCCACAATGCCAATATATAGCAGCATTGGGCCCCTTTGGTTCGGATGGGAATATTCTGCCAATTTTAGTTTAGATAGTATTCAAGGGTTTTAGTACTCAACTTTTATAACCCACAAATTTACCATCAGTCGGGTTTGTTTCCCTATCAGAAATATTTTGTTCAAACTTGCATTGAAACTTTCGGAATGTGATTGTATTTAAAAACTAACAATAAGATGTTTTTGTTAATATTGAGTCACTCATAAATTTTGCTTTTTTTTTAAAAAAAATATCAAATGTTCGTTGGAATCGGGCAAATTTGCACCCCCTTTTTTCAAGGTTCTTAATATGCCACTGATTTGAAGCACATTCTGAGATTTTTTTGGTTGACTAGCGGGGGCCAATGCATCAGACCCCTAAAACACGTAAGTGTTTTCACTGTTTTTTTTTGGCTTAAGTGTGTTTTTATATTTTCCTATTGTGGCCTAAGAATTTGAAATAAATATGTCTATGTCTGTATTTGGGGTATTTCCGCTAAGAGTGTATTAGCTGGTACATTTTTGTATTAACTATTTGACATTTGAAACTTCAAAAAAATTTATAAAATAAGCTTGTTATGTCGCCAATGTCCCAGCTGATTTACGGATGGGGTTTGGATTGGGAAAAGCTGTTTCTTTTCGGTTCGTGTAGCCACTAAATAGGCTTTGCCCGGTATATCTCTAATAAAGAAAAAAGTAAGTAAAAGTGAAGTAAAAGAGTTTAATTTAATTTTCGAAGAAATTTAAGCATTTGATGAAATCTGGGGAAATTGCCGGGTAAAAATGCTAGAAATGTCCCCAAATTCCAAATGGTAACCTAAATTTATTTTTATCACAAAGTTGTTGCATGAATGATGGGATAGGGTATTATCATTTTTATCCTACGAGACAGGAAAGCCGAGAATACGACTTAACCATATGGCGGACCACGACCTCTCGTGCAGATAGCAGTTTCGAATCTGGGTGAAGATTTTTGATTATCGTATTTTTGTGTGCATGGACCTGGTTGGTGGAAGAAGTCGTAAACGACGCTTACGTGAACTGCCGTGCACCGGCAAAGTGTCCAGCAGACTCTCGCATATAATCATCCCTCACGGGATTCGAACCCGCGGCATGACGATCAGAGATGCGTAGCTCGAAGCATATTTCCAAAGACTTCAACGATTTAGCTAACCGGGCACACGAAATCAAATAATAAAATATCAGATGATTAGGCTTTTACTGCAGAATCAGTTTTTACAACAAAATATTCATCATTTATTACTTATTTATCCATTTAAGATTGATTTTTGGCCAAATTGGTAAAAAAATTTTGGACCCTTGCCAGACAGGTTAACAGAGCGATATAATGCATTTTGAGATCGATTTGAATAGAACAACACTATCAATCCTCCGTATTTGATGGTGTCATTCCCAACAGAATTCAAGATATGTGCGTTTCAATTGCATGGTGTGGGACCAAATCGATGTTCATTTTATAGTGAGACACCTAGTGGACAAAAGAAAAATACTTGTAAAACTTGTCACGATTGGCTGAAAAACTCCTGTTCATGTTTTCACATATTACAGTTAGTTAGTTTGGTATTCTGTTAATTCAAACACTTTTCACTGTTTTTTGCAAAGATTTTTACAATTTTGACCACTAGGTTTCGCTCATAGTACAAACAGATTTACTATTTTTAAATTAATTCAGCTCTAAGCAAAACGAGATAGGATATTCAAATTTGTCATGCTTGGAGATTACTACAATGTTTTTAAAATTTTTAGGTTAATACGATCGCAAGACCTGCTCGGCGCCTACCAGTGTTCTGAACTGAATATCTTCTCTTTTGATCTATCACATGCGTATATCGTGATAGCGTTTTAGTTTGAGAGAAGTTTTGAGGAAAAATAGCTGCTGTTAACATTTTATGCTGGCAATTTCTGAAAAAAATTTCTTCTACGCAAAAATATGTTTTTCATAATATTTATGATAGGAACTCTCAGACTAGACTATGATGGCTCAAGTCTGAGATATGACCATGAAATAACTCCATTTATGCCCACCCCTACTGTAAACCAGATGATTTTCAGTTGAATCGGAATTATTTACTAAAAAGATATTTTGTCAAGCATTTTGGGCTTGGATCAAATGTTGGCTGTTGATAAATAAATCGATATGATACTAATAATAAAAGTTCCCACCACCCGTGTCTGTTACTAAGGTTACATGTCTGAAGGTCGCCAATTGACAACTTGTCCTTGCTTTGAATATAATAGTTTAGAAAACGATTATCATCGAAATGTTCACTTTGTAAGTGTATAAGTATTTGAAAACTTAATAGTATTAAGTAAGTAAGTAAGTAAATAGTAAACTTAAGTGTTTGAAAGTAATATACGCGGTCTACTCCGCAGGTTGAAGATCTCAGGTTCGAGCTTTATCACTTATCCATGCCCACCACTCAACTCAGGGTGTAAAGATCATATCTTTACGCCGCTGTTAGAGGGCCTTGGACAGGGTGATCAACTCTAAGAAGTAGCTATAAAAAAATCTTTGACTACATAAAATTTTATTAACATTCAAAAACGACATGGAATACAATTATCTGTTAGTCCACTCAACATCTCAAAAATAAATGAAGCACAGAGATTCACTTGAAAATTTACTACAAATTATTATTTGTATTTTATAACATTCGAGCAAAGATTAATCACATTCAATGGGCAATATTGAGCAACCATTTTAAAAAAATTGATTTGGGCAAATATGTTAAATATATGCGTATGTATTGGGTCGTAGATTCTGGGTTTACCGCACCTGTCTAGGGGGTGTTTCAATAGACTTGGCACAAAGCCCCCTGTAGGTACGTGCTTTACAATAGTCCTGTGTTTACATATTTCCTGTGTGCCATAAGAGGCGACTAAAAGCAGGAAATGGGTAGATGGTTTATTATCGTCCTGGGCAGATACCACTGACTGCACTTGACCATATCCTGTGTGGAATGTTTCTCGCACGCGGTCATCTCTACTATATGGTGCCATAATAAATTCGTGTGTAATGATATTTTGTTTTATCATTTCATCATATTTACTGCTGGTTTTGCTGTTGCATGTTTACTGGAGGTCTCAGTTAGAAAAATTTTTGTCAAGTATGAGTCAATAAAGGGTCATGTGGCTTAGGTGCATCCGCTTGTGGCTCATGCTTGATAAAATAAAATTTCCGATTGGGGTCTTGTAAAGTTATTTTGTAGTCCCAAATAGGAGTGATACCAGTAGTTCATTTGATTTTCAAGAACCCACAACATAGTACCAATATATAGCAGCATTGGACCCCTTTGGTTAGGATGGAAATATTCTGCCAGTTCTAGTTTAGATGGTATTCAAGCGTTCGGTACTCAACTTATATAACCTACAAATTAAACATCAGTTGGGTTTGTTTCCCTATCATAAATATTACGTTCAAACTTCAGTTGAAACTTTTGGAATGTGATTGTATTTATTAATTAACAGGAAGATGTTCTTAAAATTGATTCACTCATAAGTTTTGCCTTTTTTAACAATATCAAAATGTTTATTGGAATTAGGCTTGGTGCATATATGTATGGACATGCATCCAAATTGATTCGAATCTTGATTCTAGAAGTGACAGTTGTAGATCACACAAATTCTGTTTGGCACTAGATAGATCACGGCACTTGGGCTGAAGATCCGAACAGACCCTGGTTAGGGTGAGAAGGTTGTTCAACTCTTACAGTACTTTTATTGACATTCAGGAATATGTTATCAAACTTTACCATACACAATTTTGTTTACAGATATATATTTCATTTCTGTTGTGAAACACTCACTGATTTCTAGGCCACCTATATTTGTCAAAATGGCTGAAGCTTCCAAGATACATGAAATAGATGAACCTACAACCTCTATGGATCAGACAACATTTCAAAATGCATTACAAATACAAAGTTCTGCTGTCGGCACGAGTCAGGCTTTGAGTCAAAATCTCATGGAAAATCTTGGTTCAATTATAACAGAATCACGAAAACATGGAGCTGTTGTTGTTCCAGTGTCACTTAATGTACAAAACGTTCAAGAACAAAATATTCATAAACAAGGTGAGATAGAAATGCTACGTCGGTTCAAGCTATGCAATCTTACTAATCAAGATTGGCTGATATTTCCTTCTTTCAGAATAAAACAGCTTAAATTTCTCAATAAAGTCTCGTATTTGAATAAGGATGGTGTTTCATTTTTATCCTGCAGGAGAGAATTGTCAATAATGTGATGCAAACATATGACGTACTATGACATCTCATGCAAATACCAGTTTCAAGCTGAGAGTGGAAGTTTTGGCCACTTTCTCACATTTTTTGTGCCTGGGCATGGCTAGGGAACTAAGTCAAGTCTCTTGTATGTAATCATCCATCACAGGGTTCGAATCGTGGCAGGGCTATAAAAGTTGTACAGTCCGAAGCATATTCTGCAAGCTTTTACTGATTGAGCTAACAATGCACCAAAAGCATAGATTTGAAATAGCTTGAAATGAAGTTATGGAATTAAATCTAATATTTTAGATGCACCTATTGGTTATTCCTTGATTTGTGTTAAATAACCATATCCAACTTACAGGTGACAATATCCAAGCTACCAATTTCGTCACTGGTTCAGGAAATACAATTGATCAAAAAAGATCTAAATTTGGCGAAACTTCACTCAGTCAACCAACAGAGGATAAATATTCAAGTGGAGCAGAAGATTGGAAGAAGTTCTTTCCAGGTTGGTATATTTGGTTTTTTAGTTACTTTAATGTGTCTAAATCTAGCAATCTCTACCATGACCTTTCTCAATATTTGCTAATGAATGTCAACAACTTTGTTCTACCATGATTTATAAAAATACTTGATTGATGGCTTCTAATGAACAGAACTAATCATTAGGTCTCTAGTATTAATGACAGCAGTGAAAAAAAGTATTTCCATGCAAAACATTCAGGATTCATTTTACAAAGATATATCTGTTGAAAACATGAGAGTTATAGTATACCCCACATACAGAAATTTATTTTCACCTTTGTTTGCCATTTTCAGTCATGTACATTATTCAACATGATTGCTCCTAATTTGTTTCTCTTCATTTTTCAGATTCGATTGAACTTGAACCTTCTCTTTTCATGAATTACGAAGAAAAAATATCAAAGTATGGGGAGGTATACACTGGTTGGCAGGTTCACGGTGAATTTGGAAAAAAAAGAATTGCTGTGAAATTTCTCAAATTCAGTGAAGAAACCATAAAAGAAGCCAAACTTATCGTCAGTATCCCTCCTCATCCAAATGTGATATCCACTCTCAAAACAGGGGTTTACAAGAATGGCCCATTTAAACATATATTCATTGCAATGGAACTACATGGTCCTCAAAATTTAACAGACTTTATTAAGAAATCTGCAAAGCCCATGAGTGCAGAGCTCAAAACCAATCTCATAACACAACTCATCAAAGGCATCGCTCATATTCATAAGAACAATGTCATCCATCGGGATATAAAACCTGACAATATATTGGTGTCAAAAGATGGGGAGAATCTCAAAATAATCGACTTTGGTGTGGGCAAACAATTGCAAAGAGGTCGGTCCGTAATGAACCTAACTAGCTTACGGATCGGCACAGATGGTTGGAGAGCCCCAGAGACATACAATGCCGGTGCTATATCTAAACAGGCTGACGTATTCTCAGCTGGACTTGTAATATACTTTATATGGACTGGTGGATCACATTCTTTTGGGATCGACCCAGATGATTGGAATGGAAATATAAAACGATATCGGGGATGGGATCTAAGCAAATTAGAAAGCGATCTTGAAGATTTAGTGGGTTGGATGCTCAGACTTGACCCGCAAGAACGACCAGGTTTAGAGCAAATACAGAAGCACAAATGGTTTACTGGCCGTGAAGCTGTCTGTCCTTTCCCTAGGCTGGGTAAGTTGAAAGGCTTTTTTGAATCCTAAAAAATCATTATATCTTCACAGCAATATCATGACATAATATTTAAAAAAAATATTTTTTCGCCGTCAATATATAGATATATGCTTTCATCCCGAATCATCAGTATGTTTTGTTAAGTATGAGTCAGAGATTGATCACGATATGTCTGTCCAAACTCAAATTTCTAACACTGAGGCCACATCATTTTAATTCTTCTTTTTTGCAAATATAGAAGCGTCATCCAGTGATCAATTATCAACCAGTTCTACCAAAGTAAAATCCACTGTTTCGGGAAGACAACAGATGGGCGTGGGAGGTAAGAGATGATATGGCTGGGTTTTTGGATCAATTCTAGAGCTTCTTCTCAGAACATCAAATTACAATTTTCATCTTGACCCCGATGTTGGTGTTTGTGTTCCCTCTCTTGTTGGACAATATAAGTAATTATCATATAGTATTTAAAGTTTAAGACATAGCAGAATATTCTATCCTTGTCCAGAGCAGATTCCATTACTGCAATTGTTTACAGTGGATCAGTTTTGCACTTGCTTGTTCTACATTTTGAGTAGTTCATGGCCATATTAATTGTTTTAGAACGTTTATTTTCATCACTGCCCCCGCCATTGTTTAAAGTGAATTTCATTGAAAAATCATGATATATTTTCACAAAT
The DNA here is from genome assembly GCA_963675895.2 of Styela plicata. Classification (NCBI taxonomy): domain Eukaryota; kingdom Metazoa; phylum Chordata; class Ascidiacea; order Stolidobranchia; family Styelidae; genus Styela; species Styela plicata. Next base: position 22,550,770 of record OZ023142.1, read on the forward strand.
GCCAATGATATGTTGTGAAAACACAGAAAGAAGGTTAGTTACCCTGTCTTTCCACTCACTGTATATGTTGGGGTGCCCAGTTAGCTCAATCGGTAAAGCGCTGGGAATACACTTCGAGCTATGCATCTCTGATCGTCATGACGCAGGTTCGAATCCTGTGAGGGATGGTGATTCTATGCAAAAACTGCAATTTCTAACACTCAGGACACATAATTTTATTTCTTCTTTTTTGCAAATATAGAAGCGTCACCCAGTGATCAACCATCAACCGGATGGTCTACCAAAGAAACATCCACTGTTCCGAGAAGACAACAGAAGAGGCTGAGCGTGGGAGGTAAGAGATAATATGGCTGGGTTTTGGATGAATTCTAGAGCTTTTTCTCAGAACATCAAACTACAATTTTCATCTTGACCCTGGTGCTTGTGTTCCCTCTCTTGTTGGACAATATTAGTAATCATCATATAGTATTTAAAGTTCAAGAAATAGTAGAAGATTCTATCCTTGTTCAGAGCAGATTCCATTCCATTTGGGTCGAATGGTCTCTGGGTGATAGAATGCATTTTTTCTTCGGATATTCAAACCTTTCGTAACATTTCTTTCAGGTGAATCAAAACATTTTTATAAAAACCTATTCTATTGCAAAATTAATGATTTTCAAGGCATTTGTAATATCTCCTTACACTTGAGGGATTCAAGTTGAGAGGTAGTCTGTTATTTTTCAAGTTTATAATAAACAGTGGAGAGCAGTGTTCAACTCTTGCGAAGTGCCTCACACTGGCAAACCCAACACGATACCAGAAATGTTTTCAGTACAGAGAATGACAATAGGTCTGATATATAAATTCCTCAGGTATTCTAAAAATATGAAAGATCAAAATCCTTTAGGAAAAAGACCAGATAAGAAAAATAGTGCTTAAAACTGATTTTTATTTATCAAAATTTGCTCAAAGTAAGGTCGCACAAAAGCTGCATTAATGAAGGAATATTGAAGGATTTTCATCCCCAAAAGATATTTATTGACGAGAGTTTTAAAGTCATGTAGTTCAACACAGTCAGTAAAGCAATGCAGGGGTAATGCGCCCCTAACTTTTGAAGTTCGAGAAAAAAGCTTCTGCCATAGAGCTACTTGTCACGCTGTAGAATGGCAGGAAAACCAGTCTGTTGGTTGAAGATTAAAGTCCGAGATGAAATCTGTAGAATGAACGAGGCAATGAAGCAAGCTTTGAGGACCTGAAGAATTTTTGGAACCAGTCTTATTGGTCACACATCGTTGAATACGATCAAGCATATTCATAACTGTCCCAGATGTGACAACAATATTCCATTCAAGGTTGAATAAGAGACTTATCCAAATAAAGTAGATTTCGGGTGAAAGATGTTGAGCTTGATGTAATGAACCGACTTTCATTGAGGCATTTTTAGCAATACCAGAGACATATCCATTTCAACTTGAATCCTTAAAAATTGTCGAAACGAATGTGTGAAGATTCCACGAGGGCAGTACCGGAAAGAGATAGTTTAGTTTCATTTGCCTAATTGCAACGATTGATTGACAAAACTTTTGGTCTTTCCAGAGTAAAGAGTTTCATGCCAATTGTCGATCCCTTCAGTTATTCTGGCAAAGTTGGACTCGAGCAATTTTGCAATCGCTAGACGTTGTTCTGAATCAAATTGAATCAACTGCCATACTTATATCCCCCTCCCTTATAAAGTCAGTCTGCTATTTCAAATCAAGTCACAGAATAATGATATTATATCTACTGATTTTACTCTGAAACACTTATGTATTGAGAAGCCGACACAAAGAATGGAATATACATCGATATTTGAGGTTGCAAATTAGAAAGATATCGCAAGCAATGTTGATATGAGGGAAGTTTTATCCAGGAATTAGTCTTAATTCTGTGATAACATAGTGGAATTGGAAAAGTAGTTGAGGTTAAGATAGCTTTACTATTATGTAGCTTGTATTAGAGTTTGGAAATATTGCTGCTGTTTGATTTTGTATGAGGTAGCCTATCATTTTAAAAACAATATCTCATTTTGGATAGTACATTAGGCAGCATAATCATGAGTTTGTAATAGATAGGCAGATTTTTGCAAGGTTTGGTCAGCATAGTTTTATCAATTTAATTGCAAAAAAATGTAATAGATTTTCTGTGATGTATTGGTATTAGAGCCCAACTGCTATTGGTATTCGAATCGATATTATCTGCTGATATCTAATGACGATAAGCCGATAAAATATACTATAAGCCTACTTATATAGCTAGTACAGAATTCCACATTTTATTTGATACATATACTTGTCGAGTTGAGCATGCTTTCCTGAGGGAGATGAGTGATTATTGAATTTCAATAAATAATCAAAGCACTCACATGGGGATGGGCAATTCGGAATACTATCCCGGAAAGTAAAATAGAATCCACAATACCGAATCCTTTGCTAAGTATCGTCATTCAACATTTAAAAATTCAGGATGATGTTTTCTTTCTTGCTCGTTGGTGTATAACGTTACACATACGCCATTACACATTAAGTTTTCTTACAGATGCATTAAACAAAAATGACAATACAACAATATGCCCACATGTCATTGTACATCAATATGCACATATGTCATTGCACAAGAGGTGCTTCTGTGACAGGCTGCGTCCTCGCTATTGGACACGCGCTCGAACTCGCTCTTTTGCAACGTTTGAGACTGTGTGTGCTCGGAAAATGTAAATTAATATGATCCCATTATACTATTCAAATATCTATTTTGGATTTCGATACTTTAATATCTGAATATATCGGGATTTAGAATTCTGAAATACCCATCCCTACTCTCCCAATATTAGAGAAAGGTATATCTGAGACAAAACCCAATTAGAAAAATGAGAGTAAATCATGTTTTGTCAAGTATGGACTGAGTGATGATGATTCGAGTCACCAGGGCCTGTTCATCAGTGTCTCATGCCTGACAAAATGAATATGGGGAGATAAATGAAAACACTGTTTTTATTGTATTGACCGCCACTTTTTGCCAGCCCGAAGTAATTTTATTTTTTTATTGAATACTCTTATCAGAGCCGGAAGCAGCTCCCAAAGGGAATTGACCAACAGCCACTCCATAGCAATAAGCTACTAAAAGATGTAGTACCAGCAATTGCACTCTAAACTGAAAACATCCCAAGCCGAACCATCATGGTAAAGTGCAGTGAGTGGTATCTGCCCTGGGTGATGGTAAAACCATCTGTCACTTCTGTCACTGTCACGCAGGCAATATGTTATGACTATTCTAAAGCCCGTACCTACATCGGTCGAACCCTCATTGGTATTCAGTAACATATTGATTTGCTGTGATGTAGTGGTTTCGAATATAAAATAATGCCGTTCCAGAGGTTGGGAATTTTAAATTACCCGAAATCTGTATGAAGCGGAATATGGTTTTACTATTGCTGAGGTGATGGTTTTACAATTACTCAGGGCGGATATTATTTGCTGCATTCTGCTACAGTTCATCAGTTCTGTATGGAATGTTTCCTGTTGGTGTATCGTTGCTAGTTTTCTATTTAATCCAAATTCTTGCATATCAGTTGTCGCTCATTAGTTCCTTCGCGGTGCTAATTTCAACCCTGCTTAGAGTGAATCTCAATATAAAACAGAACAATATAGACATCTTACATCAAACGCAGATCAACCCAATCCATCTGTTATCCATGATTGACAAAAATACTGGAGTTCGCTCTAAGCAAGGCCGAAAGCAGCGCCTAAAAGTAGCCAACAAACGACCACTCGAATGGCAAAGAGTTGGAGTTTAAGCAGATGCACTCTGAGCGGAAAACATCCCAACCTGAACAGAACCCCAATGGTAAAGTGAAACGAGTAATATCTGCCCCGGGCGATGATAAAACAATCGATCACTTTTCAATATGGTTGTATCAGTGAAATTGAGTGAGAAATCGAATTTAACCTAAATCTTTGCAAATTGTTAAAATTTAGTAAAAATCATGATTTTGTGGCACATAAAGCTTATTAATCTCAGTGTTTTCGAGGCCCAAGTTTTGTTATGGTGAATAAGAGAATATATCCAGAGTCATCAAGTAAGGTTAAGTGAGCAATATGTAGTACTGGTACAAAAATTAAGATCGATAATCACTCTAATGTGTTGTATATAGACAACTAAAGGCATACAGAAAGCTTTGTAATGCACGAGTCACAGATGATTCTTGCAATTATAGTGTCAGATATCTGTGGTTCACGCTTGACATACTGACATTTCATTCGAATTCAGACTTTTGGCCTTTATCAATTTTGCCAAATGCTAGCTCTAGTTGCAAAATTTGTTGCTTTTGTGCAGAAATTATTGTTGTTTTTCAGTAAAATTGTTGAGTAGTTGAGGTTGAGTTATCAAGTCATGGATTTTGTTAAACAAGCGAGATCAACACAATCCGATGTTCTTATGTCATCACTCAATAGGTTGAGAGGAAACGAATTTTTTTGTGATTTCACTGTCAAAGTTGACAACAAATCATTCCCTGTGCATCGCAATGTTCTGGCGGCCTCCTCAGAATACTTTGAATCCTTGTTTTCAAGCAACATGAAGGAAGTTCATGACTGTTTCATTGATATGAAGGATATTGATCTGGATGGAATCACACAATGCATGGAGTTCATGTATAAAGGAGAGGCAGATTTGAAAATAGAAAACATTCAACATATCCTGAGCATCCAACCTGTTACAAATGGTTGTTTTGACAAATCTCTGCTTCCAATACTTGCAAAGCATCCTCTCTTCAACAAATTGTCTCTCTGTGATTAACTTGGCTCAAACGTTTGATTGTCCTGATTTGGAAGAAAAAGCGGAACGGACCGTGATCGCTGATTTTAAATCTATGATTTCTTCCGAGATGTTTCCGTTCATCAACAAATCAGATCTCGTGCGGTACATGAGAGCTTCAAATGCTGGTTATCAAATATCATGGAATGCTGTCAGAACTTGGACAAGGGGAGAAGGGAACGAGAAACATTTATCTGATCTTGTTCAAGCCATAGATGTAAAGAAATTTCCATTCAAATTTCTCCTGGAAACTGTAGTAATTGATACTATGGTGAAAGCGAATGACGATGTGAAGAAAACAGTGATCGTTGCATTATTCTCGAATGTCGAAAATTTCGAGAGGAATCTTGAGATTGATAACTGCTTTATCCTGAAGAATCTGGCTGAATTTCCTACAGTTGGGGATGCAACTGCAGTAAAAGATGTGACAAATCGATTCCTGGAGTCAAATTTCGAACAAATTATCGATAAAAATGAGTTTTATGACGTCAGCAACGATGAAATCATAATGCTTCTCAAATCTCAAAACACAAAATATTCTTCAGAGACTGTAAAATGGCACGGTGCTCTTAGATGGGTTAAACATGATGTTCAAAACAGGAGAAAGGTTTTTCAAGAGTTATTCGGTCTCATCAATCTAGAGAAATTACCACTACAATTTCTCAAAGAAACTGTGCGTCCAGAAACTTTGGTCAAAGATTCACGTAAATGCTATGATATGGTAATGGATGAATCATTTTCTCGAATTGATAGGGAAGCACAATCAAGTGCCCAACCCTTAACCAGAGTTGGGTCATCGGTTATTAGCGCAGACTCTGGGGCTTCTCCAAGCAACATTGTTCAGAATGATCCCAAGTTAGAAATACCCAAAAAGGGGTCGGCAGTTGGAAAAGGTTACAAAGGCAAGCTATCAAGTTACCAACCTTCGACCAGTGTTGGACCATGGGTTACCAGAGCAGGCCGTCGGGCTTATTTAAGCAAATGTGTTCAGAATTATCCCAAATCAAAAAGACCGCAAGAGCTGGGGGCAGTAGGAAGAAGTTCAAGTGGTAATCATATATTGAATGACTGCATGTTTCTCCAATTCCACTATTATGGAAATTTGGAGTTATCGGCAATTAATTGCTGCAGGTGATAAGTTGGAAATCAGGGTTTTAGACAGAAAAAGTACTTGGGATGGATCTAGTCTGTGAAACTGCAGACGTGATAAAGCTTCCAACTGAACAATAGCGTCGGAACCGGAGAAGATACCCCCTCCCCCCAAAGCACTAGGAAATTATTTTAAAATTTCATCATAATATACAATTTTCTGCCCACCCTTCGACGAGTAATAATTGCCTTTTGTGACTTTTTTGAACGTTTTTTGCCCTAAATTACAACAAATAACCTAAAAAGAATCCTCGAGAATTGAAAGCTCGCGTTGCCACTGCTCTTCAAGCTAAATTATTTTACCTTAAGATTTTTTAAAATATTAAACTATATTCAAGCCAAATTATTTCCATTTTACTACTATTTGTAATTATCAAGGTATTAGGTTGCAGGTTGGGTAGGCTCGACCAAAACAGAAAGGTATCTTCTTTCCAATAAAATTTCCCATATAGTGCCTTGTTTGTAGGGTTCCACTCAAATGCATAACTGTAAAAAGATGTTGAGTTGAATTAGATGAGTTCTGAATTGGTTTGTCTTTAATTTGCTCAGCAATGAAAATTTTTTTCCAAGTATTCAAATTTTCATTATGAAGTTTAGGGCAAATTTATTTTTTATTTTTTTTATAGCCACTTCATAGAGTGGATCACCCTGTCCAAGGCCCTATAACAGCGGCCACTTATAGACGGACAGGGTTACAGTTGCTGGAAAGATATCATCTTTTCCTGTTCGGCTTAGCCTACCCAAGTTATTACACCCTGGGTTGAGTGGTGGGCATGGATGAGCGAGCCGGGCTGGCCGGAGCTCGAACCTGAGATCTTCAACCTGCGATGCCAACATGTTTAACCACTAGGCCATCGCGCCCATAAATGGCAAAAAGCTTCAAACAATCACAAGAATAACAAATTTCAAGCAATGGGTATTTGCATATTAGAGATGTGGTAATAACTTTCCGTTATACTTTGATACTGTTTGAAAATATTCTTGTCGACCGCCGATGAACTGAACTTATAATTAAGTTCCGAATATTAAGAACAACGTTTATATAAAATAGTGTGAATTTATTAAATAAATAGCCATATATTGAAAAACCAAAAGTATAACATACTCGAGTAACGAAATCCATATTTGCCCCCAAAGAAATAGAACAGAAAATGAAAGCCTCGTGGTTATCATGTTGGCATCGCATGTTGAAGATCTTGGTGAGACCGGCTCGTCCATGCCCACCAAGTTATTCCCCAGGGTATAACGGCGTGGGTAGACTACACTGAACTGGTAATATCATATCTTTCCAACAACTCTAACCTGGTCTGTTTAAAGTGGTAGCTGGTACAGTACCTTGGTCAGAGTGATCCCACCAAAATAATGGATCTGAAAAAATGTGCTTATGGATTTATTGGTAAAATTATGATTCAAACCAAAATTACTGCCAATTCATTGAGAGTAAAAAAAGTAAATTCAACGAAGAAAACTTTTTCAGCTCAAAATTTTTACCATACTGGCAGAATGCCAGCTGTTCTGCTACTCAGACACCTGAAGAAAATGGGTTCTATCAGAAGATAATTTAGCAATTGAGCAATATTTCATGATGTAGTTTTCACTTAGTAAAATAAAGATGCATTTTTTAATGTCCAGCAGCAACCAAACTGTACAAAAAGTTACGAAATCATCAACACTGCTATGAAATAGCTGTGTTGATGGTTTTCAAGCTTTTCGATCACCCAAAAAATAGGAATCCCTGGCGCAATTTATTAAATTGCTCAAAATATGTCATTTTAAACTGAAAAAATAAGTAAACAAATTTACAGGTTATTGCGATATTTTTTGCTCTTCATGACCATACAGTATTTCTGGCTAAAAATCCTAATTGTGCTACTGCCTTGATCACTCACAATATTACTTGTTATTGTCTCATCATTTCAGCCCAGGAGGAATCAACCCAACCTGGTGTGAGAATCATCCACCAACAACCATCTTATGGGAAGATGTCAGGTGCTAATGTGTTGTATGAATCACTGCCAGGATATGAAAGGGCGACTCTTGTCATCACCTACTCATTTCCTGCTGGAAGTCTGATGGTGAGTTATCAAATTATTTGAAATTGTTGGATTGTTTTGTTTAAATAGAATAGAATGCAATAATGAATAGAACGCAGAAGTGTATATAATTGTATTGTACGTTTGTGTGTGTTTGTTAGTTTCTGAAGAAATCAGAGTATTTGAATATTTAGTCACAATTAAAATGGAATGTACAAGTGAGACAGTGGTATTTCTTGGATATGAATTTTGGATTCAAAAAATATAAGAAGATAAAATAAATAGGAATCATTTGTTTTCTTTTTTTATATCCATTCCTTGGAGTTGAGTGGTAGGCATGAATTAACAAGCCGGACTGGCCTGGACTCGAACCCGAGATCTTCGACCTGCGATGCCAACATGATAACCACTAGGCCATCGCGCTCACTAATAAAAAGGCGAAGTTAGGTGCAAAGAATATTCTTGGCCTGTTTATTTTTTTCAAAAGCTAGTTTTTGCCATCAGGTATACTCACGTTAGAGATTAAAATAAGCACAATCAGTGGAAAGCAAACGATGTATATCGCCGACGTTTCGATACGAACAAACTTCTTCAGAGCAGAGGTGAACAGAAGTGAAATAACAATTAATATAGCAATATTTTACCGAAAGTCAAATAGAATTATTATTAAAAGTTAAATATTGCTATATTGACTGTTATTTTACTTCTGCTCATCTCTGCCTTGAAAATGTTTGTTCTTTTTGAAACGTCGGCAGTAAACATCATTTGCTTTTTCATATTGGAATATGCTCAGATCCAGGATGAAAGCAGCTTCTGAAAGGAACCAAATAATGGAAACTCAAGTGGCAAAGATCTGTTTGGTGAAGTGATTAAATTTCTTTATACTTCATATTCATTTTACCTAAAAACAGCGAGATATATATTGCGCCGAAGGGACAAATTTGCTAAATTTAGATAGAATTGTGATTTCAAGATTCTTCTTTGCTTTTGCTTTGTTTTTACACGGAGACTGCATATAATATGGGCATATGAGAGGGTGATTCGTATTTCGTGTGATGACAGGTACAGGCATAATTCTTGTAATTCTTGAGGTTCTATTTCGCTCGTGTTAAACAATCAATTAAATGAGCAGAATCGCATCACTCTCGCGGTAAATGTTGAGTAGATTTTGCTACCTTCGATTGAAATTTTGTTCTAAGCCCCGTACCGACAGCCACAATTGCTAGAAAGACATGTTCCTTTCCTGTTTGGCTTAGCCTACCCAAGTTATTATACCCTGGGTTGAGTGGTGGACACAGATTAACGAGCCGGATGCGTCGGGACTCGAACCCGAGATCTTCAACCTGCAATGTACCGTACATTGATAGTAAACATGGAAGTTCAGATAAAATTATATATTGATTTGTCTAAACGTGTCATTTTATCAAGATTACATTTGAAAAAATACCCGGCAGTGGTACTCATAATTTTCTAGATACATCCCTGATTCTGCTGTTCATATTTTCATAGGTACGAATTCACTTCCACAAGAGAGGGAATTATTTCAATAACATGTCATAATTTGTTTTCTGATTTGCATATATTTAACTATTACAATACTAAGTTACTCAAAAAACTAATGGAATAATAGGATAAAATTTCACTAATATATGGTCTATTGAATTAGGTACATATATACGTATTCAGTACTTTGTGTGAAACGATTCGTCTAGAAATGAATATGTCGTTTGGGCATTGTCATTTTCACGCCTCAGATGTATATGTCAAATTTATGCAGAGGAGTGAACACATGGCAACTCATTATCATCTCGTGGAGCATAAAAGTGATATTTTGAATTCAGTATTTTTAGGAAAAATAAAATCCGTCATAATCTATTATGCATATACGCAATTTATTATACTGAAAAGACTTTGATTATTTTCTACGAATTTGTCGAATGTTAAAACTATATTGTGAGATGTTACTGTTTACTAACTTGCTATCAATCTATCGCCTGTAGATTATTCAGGAATTTACCCGGAATTTTCCCGGAATTTACCGGGAAAGTTATGCGATTTTGCTCGTTCCTTGCATAATACGACCGAAATAGTACCTAAAAATTATAGAATTACTTGCGCCCTAAACAAATTCGAATCAGCGACCGATTGTGATGCGATTATTCAATTCAATGCCAGCACTTGGTCACTATCAGTTAATTAAAATGTAGATGGCTTGTTCTTTGCTTTGAATGAAATAATTATATTTATGTAAGTACGATTTATTTACATTAATCTGGTAATTGGTCATGCATGATGTAGGGTTGGGTCATTACAAATGTTTCATGGCAGTAATTCTTGACAGACTGAACACAGGCCAGCTTATACGCATTAAATAGTTTGTTTATCGCTTGTTTTGACACTCCATCGTCCAACGTGATGGACAATCTATGCGTTGAGTGCTGTTGGGAGAATGGCCATCCCAGTCACACCCGACCGGTGTAGCTACATCCCTGAGTACATGCTACCACTTAAACATTTTTTTTAATCTAGCAAAGACGAGTAAAGCTGCAAATACGGAGGCCACATTCAAAATATTTCAATTTTCATTTAGTTTGCTGATGTTTATTTATATAAAATTAAAAAAATTGTTACTGGCATGTAATGCTGACAAAAAGTATATCATGTGAGGTACGAATGCGATCACTCGCTACGAAGGCAAACGATTGCATCATTAATTGTGAACAAATCTTGAAGCATTCTATTCCCGATTTTGATCCCGAGGTTTATCAACATATTATGCAATTTTATATTATGCGCCGAAGCTCAGTAGCATTGTTTTAAAATTTTCTGGAGATATTTCAGGCTAGGCCATGCATAGTTCGCCTACTCTGCGCCTACCAGTCTCCTATAAAGTGACGCCAGTAAGTACAGGCAAGTGATGGATTGCACTGCTTAGGTCTTGACTGCAGATCTTGCACTGCTCTGGCTTGACAAAATTATTTTCTTGGGTATTTTTCATCAGTTTTTCTCAGATGGAACCCATATTCAAGTGATATTTTTAATCTATTTCACTCTACTTTCAGAATAAGAAAAAGCGTATAGACTGTGAGAAATTTTTAAAGGAGCGGGGGTCCCAATTTTTTTTCTCTTTTAAATGAAAGAAGATTAGAACGGTCTATGGCAAGTGTTTGAGGTGGTAAACGGAAATCCCACTACTCCAAAAATGAGTGGTTCGAATTTGCGACAGATTGATCTGAAATATACACTGACATTATATATACTCACAAAAATTTACCGTATAGAAAGGGTAAATGGTAAAGATCACATGTGAATTGTAGATTCAGAATTTTTTGTATTTTTTAAATTCATGAAAAACATTTTGTTAATCTGAAATTAATGTGCTGTCAAGCAGATTGACAGAATAACAGCTATTTCGCTACTCAGACACCCAAAGAAAAAAGGGTTTGATCAGAATAAATTTTAGAGAATGAGCATTGTTTCAGAGTATACTTTTTGCTAAAACGATAACAGACTGGAAGAATACCAGCTACTCTGCTCTTCAGACACCCGAAGAAAATGGTTTTCATCGGAAAAATATTCATCAAATGGGCTTTATACCATGATAATTGAACAGTTCAAAATCATCAATGCTGCTGTGAAATAGTGTTTATTTTATTTTTTTGTAGCCACTTCTTTGAGTGGATCACCCCGACCAAGGCCCTGTAACAGCGGCCACTTATAGACGGACAGGGTTACAATTACTGGAAAAATATGATCTTTTCCTGTTCGGTTTAACCGACCCAAGGTATTACACCCTGGGTTGAGTGGTGGGCATGGATGAGTGAGCCGGACTCGCCACGGCTCGAACCCAAGATCTTCAACCTGCAATGCCAACATGTTTAACCACCAGGCCATCGCGCCAACAATGGTTATAGTTTTGAAGGTCTTTTGATCACGTAAAAAATATTACCTAAATGTCTCAGACACCTGGATAAAACCAAGATTCTGCCACCTTGGACGATAGGAATGTATATTTTTGAGTGTCTGGTAGTAACCAAACTGTAGAAAACAGTTCAAAATCATCGATGATGCTATGAAATAGCAGTGTTAATGATTTTGATATTTTTTGTTCATCCGAAGAAAATGATATGAACATTTCGTACTCCCGAAAGAAAAACAAGATTCCGTCACTCTGCTATCAAGTATGAAAAACTAATAGATTGTACTGCTAATGTGCAGCCCACGTATGGCTCGTGACAAAATTATTGTTCCATTTCCTTAGTTTACGATATTTCTGTCGATGCAGATGAAGAATGACGAGGCTGTTTCCATTGAATATTAAACCATTGGTTTACTCCTGTGAATGGTTGTTTAATCTTTTATAAAAATATTTCTTCCAGGGTGTTTCATACGAAGCCCAGGAATTCACTGAATATTTGCCAAACACTAAAAAAGGATGTAAATGCTATAACTTGCTTGAACAAGCATTCAATGCAGGATCACTTTACAAGATCCAAGCAGTCAGCACTGGTCGAGGTCGGATCATACGGGATGCCAATTTTCCCTGTAAAACAAATAAAGGAGGGGGCCCTGAGAAGTGAGTAGTTTGACTTTTTACCTGATAAATAATTTTACTCTGAAGGAAACAAAGAAGTTGAAAGTAGATTTCTTATCACTGCCCAGGGTAGATACCACTCACTGTACTCTACTATATTGGTTTATTTCTGTATGGAATGTTTTCCACTTATAAGTGCAGTTGCTGGTGCTGCATGTTGTAGTAGCACGTTGCTATGTAAGTGGTTGTTAGTTTGTTGGTTATTTAATTAATTCTTTCTTACTGAAGTGAATTTAAAACTCATGACTATGCTTCAGATTGATCACAGAGTAATTATTGCATTTATGCAATTGCAACAAAAAGAGCAGTAAATTATGTTTTGTAATAGAGACCGATCCATATTAATTTTTCATGCAGTTTTTATTATGGGCACTTGTGTAGATAATGTCAATAAAATATCGGCACATGCAAATTATAGTTAGTACTAAATACATATATCAGTCGATTTCAACGTCTTTGGTTCGGTATGATAGCATTGCATAACGAAAGTCACGGTTTAATCGAAAAGTGCAATACAATTTATTAAAAAAGAAATTGTGGTGAAATGAAAAAAGCGCAGTCAAATTGGAAAGAATCTTGTTTTGTCAAGTATGGACCGATGATAAATTGAGTCATCGGGTGTCGTCCATCTGTGTTTCATAAATTTTCTTATTGAGAAGATAAGCACCCTGGTTTTGTTGTAGTGCCCGCCACTCTTTGTCAGTTCGAAATATGCTATGAGAATTTGTCGATAATTGTCTGCAAAAATTGTCAATATTGATAGATCAGCCAAAGTCGATACCAACGCTAATATATATCGGTCTGGCCTTATTGTGCAAGGTCATTATTAGATTTTATGGAATCAACCAATATTCCGATGAACTTGGCATAGTGTAGATCAGTGGTTGCTAACTTTTTTTTATAAAGGACACAATTTTTTAGAACAAAAATGACATACAATATCTTGCGACCCGAGCATATTCACTGTTATAATATTACGGTACATAATATTTCAAAATTTATCAGCGATCCTCGGGCGCACAAATATTTTTCCAGTTACTTTTCATAGAATTCACTTGGACTCAATTTTTCCTTCCAAAAATAGTAAATTTTCGCAATAAAGAAAAACATTTCAAAAAAATTTTCTGCACTTTCAGCGAGCAATAACCGACCTATTGTAATTTGATACTTTCCACCTTCACTCCTGGTGAATATGTGATTCATGTACAAAATGGGCGACCCATGGGTTGGGAACCACTAGTGTAGATCAATCAACATTCATTCATGTTCCCAATTAGAAGAGAATAAATATCACAACCATTGGTCACATCTGGACCTATCTTTTGTAGTATCATCCATCAGTAAACCATGCTTGGCCAAACATGTTTCATCAAAATTTACCGATTGGTAAACGGTTCCTACCTACCATATCCACACATTGGAATAAATATTAGGCGGCTAAACCTCTATACCCTACTTCAGCAGGCAACTGATTTGTTATGACTTTAGAACCAAATCATATGCTCAGCTTTCTTTCCCTACTTATTTCTAAATTATACTCATGTCAATTATGGACCACGGATGAACCACACCTCAGCAGTTTGATCCACAAAACTCAATTACAAGTAGAATTGCACCTAACTAGTTGGTAAAATATGTCATTCTAATATATTTCAGCAATCGTGACCATTTTCGAAGACTACAAGCAGCATTGAAAGCAAAACTTGAAAGGAAATAGTCATGATCAAACATGAACTGATCTATGGAATATTAATCAACAACATCGCCATTTTTTAGAAATGTAAAAATCATCTTGTATAGACGACACCTATCTTGATTATGAATATAAGAATAGATCAATTTTTGTGGTGTATCCAATACCTGAGCCATTCTAGCTCTTTGGGCAGCAAAAGCATGATTGTTGACGAATTTAAAAACATCGAATTTATCATGATTTACTGTACAATATGTATCTATGGATACAAAATATCTCCCATAGAAAATTTCATATTTGAAATCATTTTTTGCCATATTGTACAACAGAAACATGATAATTAATATAAAATATATTATCAATAATGCCTTAAAATTTTATATCACATGAAGAAGCTGGAGATTCAGCTATTGGCATACTTGGCAAAACATAATTAAACAAATATTTTTCTTGATTGGGTTGATTGATTCACTGTTTCTTTATATTTTATTGTTGATCATGCAAATTAATCTAACAGTATGCAATGACTTTTGGTTATCAGATTTATTGGTTTATTCTGTATTTTTAATGTATTTTTGTGAATGAATTTATTATTTCAGATTCTTCCGTACAATATTCCAATCAAGACAAATTTCCAAGTCTTTAAATATCTCAAGCAAAGAGTTTTGATATTTGCAAAGCGAAACGTAAAGTGCAGCAAAATCATGAATTATACCAATCTGTTCACAGTATCCTGTATTTATTTTTAAATAAATCATGATTGTGTTGCATAAGCAAATTTTGAGTCTGTTAAAACGACTTCTTTTCGTTCGTTTTTGTTGAAAGAGTTTTCTTTAGGCAAAGGAACTATATATTTGGTAGCTCACAGTCTTGAACCACCCTGATTGATAATATGAATCTTACACTGATTCTTTATGTTTTTAATTCACAGAATATAGATAATTATCATATATATCTACTAATATAGTTTGACTCTCCGCATAATAATGGATGATACTTTCGTTCTAAGAAGCAAACCCAACAGAAAGGATTATATATCAATGACACTGGATAATATCTACAATATAATAATATGTTGTTTTAGAGCTGAACTAATTTGAAAATAGTAAATCTGTTTGTACTATGAGCACTCTGTACTTAATAACAGTAATATGTGAAAACGTGAACAATTTAGTATAAATGAGATTTTTCAGTCATGTAAGTATTGATTAGTGTTATATCTTTTCTTTTTAAATGTATCTCACAACCAACTAACAAACACTCAGATGATTGAGAACTACTACAAGATGTAGTACCAGAAACTGCAATATAAATGGGAAACATTCCCGGCACAACTGAACCGCGGTAATACATATAGTTGTATATGCCCTGGGTGTTGCTATCCCATGTACCATTTCATTGTTTGCTTTTATTTGTTTCTTACAACTTTAGGACAATTCTCAAGTCCCCAAAGACAAGGGGGAGACGTATTCTTGTTAATATCTAGCAGTGACAATTAAGTTTGATTGGGACTAGGTGCGCGGATATTAGGTACCGGTATTCTGCTACTGATAGACCCGAAGAAAATAGGTTCCTTTAGAAGAAAACTTTGTAAAAAGGTAAGATTTCATAATGGAATACCCGACAAAAATATTATTTAGGAATGCACGAATCCACAAAACTATTCAAAGGGCTTCGAAAGCATTACGACACTTATTAACAAATTTCGCAACCCGATGCAAAGCAGTGAATGGTATCTGCCCTGGGTGATTGAAGAGGCATCTACCAGTTGTTTGTTTTCTTTTTGTTGCCTCTAACATCACTCTGGAGATACGTGTACACAATTCTGAAACCCGTACTTGATAAGCGCAATGATAATAACTATTACGTATGTGTTTCACAGGCCGAAAATGATGGAACAACAGATTAAGATGATATTGAACCAAGCACATCTGCAGCTGCTTCAACTGAAGGTAAGCTACCAAACTACCAAGCTCTAGATCCATAGATAGTCCCGGATTTATTAATAGGGTCTGACCGATGTAGCTCGGCTCATTGACAAATTAGTGGAATGATCCTTGTATGCTGCGTTCACCTTTAAGAACTGTTGACTGTTTCTTACCTCGCCCTCAAAAAAGGTGCGAAATATTCCCTCGAACCCTCAAATCATAAATTTTCCCACGGTTAGCTGGTCATTTCCCAGTCAAACGTACTAAAGAAATGTCCTCATCGCTTCCACAGAGTTTGGTATTCTATAATTCCGGTTTAAGTAAGGGGTGCCCGGTTAGCTCGATTGGTAAAGAGCTGGAAATGCGATTTGAGCTACGCATCAATGGGTTCGAATCCCGTGAGGGATGACTGTATCCGAACATACGGAATGTCTTCATTGGTTCCAAATACTCCTATATTCTATGATCCGGTTTAAGTAAGGGACTCGTACCTGATATATTCAACCTGCGATACCAACATGTTGAACGTTGGGCCATCGCGCCCACAAATGAAAGATGAAAAACCAGTATCCGTGTCCTAAACGATCATGAAAAGTTTACAAATAATCCATTCGTTCATTTATTTTGCAGCTCCAGCTACTGTCTGCACCTACTACGGTAACACTTGTAAGTTTCTATTCGAGTATGGCGGGGTTGTGTACAATGAATGTGTTGGTCATGCTTTCAAACGCTATGGTTGGTGTTATACGGACGATCAACAGGATGATTATGAAGACTGCTATCCATGCGGAGCAAGTATTTTCTTCAAATATCGCGCTGCGAGAAAACATTGGAAAAAAGGAAATTTCAGCGCACAAAATTGGTTATATAAGTGTAATATAAACGATAGGCGCTGGACGTGCTCAATAAAATTGGATTTCGTACGTTTAAAAGCACGTTGGAGGCCATTTTCTATTGTGTGTCCGTATGGAGTCGAAGTCGAGGAGTTAACATTTTTCCAACTCTGACTCCTATTATTATAATTTGTCTCCATATGAACAAAATGCTCCACACACATAACTCTGCCGATGATTATATTTAGAAATGTGTTAATAAAATAAAGTTCTCTGAGAAAAATGATATCATGCTTGTCAGTTGGAGCGTTGTCGGATATCAAATGTTTTGATATCGACTCAACAACCTATCAAATCCACATTATGTGCGGTCTTATCAGGGCTCAGGTTGAACAAAAAAGTTTAATCCAACTAACTTCTCACTCCAGGTACGACCAGTGCACCTACAACCACAACAACGACAAAATCACCAACCACCTTTCATCTACGTGTGGGATGGGCACCAGGGAACAAAGAAGGCGCTCCTATGACGCAGAAATTAACTCCCGAGGGCACTGTGGAACAGGATGGCCCTCCAACCTCCCCACAACCGGAAAATTCGTCGCGAAATTCTGGGACAACTGCGTCCAATAATGGGGATTCGTCAAGTGCTGCAGCGAACGCAAAACACAATAACCCAGGTAACTTAGTCTAATATATTTTTTGTGAAGACTGACAGAATGCCAACTACTCTGCTACTCAGACACCTGAAGAAAATGGGTTACATTGGAAGAATATTTATCAAAAGAGCTTTATGATATATTTGTGGCTGGAAACTTTTCAGTTCCAAATTTAAATGCATTCTGATACAAGGCCATAGACACCCTATGAGAGACAACTGACAGCCACTCAAATCGCAAAGATCTACTACAAGATGATGTGCCAGGAACTTCTCTCTAAGTGGAGAACATCAAAACCGAACTGAAGGGTCGTGGTTAAGTACAGCGAGTGTTTTCTGCCCTGGGCTATGAAAAAAACATCTGTAACTTCTTTGTTTCCTTTTAGGAGTCTCCTACGACCCTAGCTGAAATAGATTTTTAATTTCATTTATTTTTTATCGAAATTCACTCTATTAGGGCCAGAAGCAGTGCCTAAAAGGACCAACAGCAGCAGTAAACACAATGAACAATAATCCTGGTTACCCAGTCAGATATACTTCATCCAAGAGTCATCATCTTCTTTGGGTGTTTGCGGCATTTCAATGGCATATTTAGAACGCGT
Organism: Styela plicata; assembly: GCA_963675895.2. Lineage (NCBI taxonomy): Eukaryota > Metazoa > Chordata > Ascidiacea > Stolidobranchia > Styelidae > Styela > Styela plicata. Next base: position 22,569,087 of record OZ023142.1, read on the forward strand.
AGAACCATGAAAGAGAGCAAGGGGGCAAAATAACTTGTCCAAATTAAGTCTTCATAATGGGCCGCACAGGCAAAAATAAATTTTTTCGTTTTCTCAGGATCTGACGAACCGTTGGACGAAGACATGTCTGGACCAGGGAAAGTCGCCATCATCGTTGTTGTTCTGAGTATACTGGCTGTGTTGGTCATTCTTGCTATGATTATTCTGTACATTCGAAAACTGAGGTCAGTATGGTTCACATTATTATTGAAATTCACTCAACTTGCGCCCAAATGAACCAACCAACGACCACACCAAGATCTAGTGCAAAATGCCATCACCTGCGCCCCGACAAAACAGGAAAACATTCCATGCAGAACTGCACTGTGAAATAGTGGAGTGCAGTAAGCTACATCTGCTCTGGGCGACCTTAAAGGCATATACAATTTCGTAATTGAGCCCCCGTTCACTCAGCCTATATAAGCCTCTTTTGCTGAGTTTGAGTCAATATTGGATCGCGCCGATGAGACACGGTCCATCTGTGGCACATGCTTGACAAAATATTGTTTCTGATCTGGTTAGCAAACGGAAAAGAAATATCAATCCAACAAGTGTACTTGATAAAAGGAAAACATTTCATAAACAATAATAATAAGTGTCAATTTTCACATCAATTATAAGCTGATGCCTTGGTTTGTGTAGTAAATGACTTCTGGTTCGAATTTGATTCGGAAAAATTATTCGATTCAATTTTGAAACCAAAATGCATCGTCATCCTTTTATACATTTCAAACACTAGGTCATCGCTCCTGAAATAAAAACAATATCTACACCTTATATTCATGATTGCTCTGCACAGAATCAAACCTCTTTGTTTTTTCGCAGGAGATCCAAGCAAGGCATTGATACAGAGAAGAACGGTGGTGTTGGTGAATCCGGGGATGGATTGCTGAGTCAGAATAAGAACGGGAACCATAAGGTGGGTGGTTTTACTCCCATTTGTTTTCGCCAGAACTGTGTGTTTATTTTTTCTCTCAAACCTTCAGATAGATCTCGCCTTTCATCATTGTCTCATATTTCATCTGTTCATCACATTTACTTGGAATTTCGATCAATCGGAATCGTTGCCTTTTTATTATTTTCTGCCCATTTTGCTTTGGTATCGCGATTTATGTTAATTTTTACAACGTAAAACTTGATACGCAGAACTAAATTACTGCAAAATGGGTTAGTTAGAGTATTCTAAAAACAAAATTACCTTTACTCGTATTTCTAGTTATTTTCACCCCCCCCCCCCTCCATTTTTGAAATCGCGGATTGTTTAAGCTGTTAACTTACTGGTGCGAAATAGAAGTCTTTAAATCGATAAATTGCTGTTTAACCATTTTTATTCTCTCCGCAGACTGTAAACGACGGGAACAGTCAAGAAATGCAGCCTTTAAATTCAAAGAAAGAAAACGTCGGCGGAGATTGTGACGTCATAAGTGAGAAAGTAGTACCGAACGGGACATCAAACGTTATAGCTTGACGACAGAAAACTTAAAAAATAATTGTTTTTTTCGCGTTTTGAAGTAAAATTATGGACGGATTTGAAAGTTTTATGTCAATGCAAGTAATCAGACAATCTCCAGCAGTTTTTTGTGAAAATTGAAAAAAAAAACTGATATTTTTGAAACTGAAATTTCGAATTAACAAACTGCAATGTGAAAAAAAAGACAGACTCACTGGTCTTTTACAGTAATTTTACTTGGCGGCATTGGGAGTTCATGGAACGCTCTTTTGACTTTGGAAATAAGTGATTACTGCAAATGACCAGTAAATTTACTGTACTTCTGTTTCCCTTTGGGATGAAGACATTGGTATATCTGGAAGGTTAAAGTCAACAGAACGTCAGAAAAAAATGTGATGATATTGAATGATTTTTAGGTTAATTTAGAGAAAATAGCAAAAATTTATCGCTCGTGCTTGTGACAAATCTCAAGTATTTCACTTTATTTGTGAAATTATATTTGATTTAAAAATTTACTAATTTTCAAATTTTTTGTCAATTTGGAGTAAAATAGGGAAATAAAATTGCAAATTATCAATAAAACCTTCAAAAACTTTGAATATTCGTTTTCCTAATTAATATCATTTATGCTCACTACCATACATGCTTTTTCTGTATATTCATTTGTGAGTAAAAAAGCATTGTGATGTATAAAGGACATTTTTCGGTACATATTATGACGTCATTTGCTGCATTTTTAAGTTTTTCGCTATTCGATTCAAATTCTTATGATTCGGTACGATTCTACACATAATAAGAGTAAAAATTTGGCATTTTCTTAATTGTATCCCTCAATCCGAAATATTTACTTTATCAAGCATGGGCCATAGATGGACCTCGCCTCGGCGGCGCGATCCATCTGTGGCCCATGCTTAACACAAGATCGTTTCTGATTTGAAACGAATCATGATTCGGATCAGATTCGGTTCGAAAATAAATGCATCTCGAAGAGTCAACTGTCTATTTATAACAGTTTTAATCCAAGCGTATTTACGAGCGAAATTGCATTGAAACAAAAATGCACGAAAATCGACCGTTTTTTATATTAATTTTACTTTGTGGCATTTGAAAACGATATAAACAAAGGGATTTTAGACTTTTTTTTAACAACTGCGAATAACTGGGAAATTCACTGAGTTTTTTCTACAGTGCAGTTAATATTTAGGAATAATATAGATATTAAAATTGTTCCTAATGTGTTGAACTAAATATATTATGAGCTCAAATTTTACTTTTTTTGAAGAATTCGAAATTTTTCTAAAAATTTTTTTATGATTTATTTATTTATTAACATAAGCTGCAGAATGATCAGAGATACATACTAAAACTATCAAATTGTTCCACCATCGCCAAGGGCAGATACCACTAACTGCACTTTATTGATGTCTGTTGGAAAATGAACAACTTGTCTATGCCTAGGTTTTGACGATTTTTTTCCGATCTTAAGCTGCAGCTAAAAGGAACCAATCAACGATCACTCCACACGCAGAGCTGACGCAAAATGTTGCACCAGTAACTGCACTCTGTTTGCATAACATCCCATTAATGACTTAACCCGTATGATAAAGTGCAGTAAATGGTATCTGGCCTGGGTGATAGTAAAATATCTAAAACTTCTTAAAATCGATCTCAAAGTCGCAATCCGTACCATTTATATTGGTTGCTCACAGAGCATTCAGTTACATTTTTTTTATGAACTATTGTAAATATTTTCTGCGCAATTTTTCTTTCATTCTGGATATTTTCATTAAGGGCTTTGCTACATATCCATTTTTTGCCGCTTCTTAGATTGGATCACCCTGTCTAAGGCCCCGTATGTAACAGCGGCCATTTTAAGACTGACAGGGTTACAATTGCTGGAAAGATATGATCTTTTCCTGTTCGTCTTAGCCTACCCAAGGTATTATACCCTGAGTTGAGTGGTGGGCATGGATAAGCAACCCGGACTCACCGGGACTCGAACCTGAGATCTTCAACTTGCGAAGTCAACATGTTTAACCACTTGGCCATCGCGCCCATTTCGTGGAATTTTCTTTTGTTTCTTTCAATCTCTTTTGTTAAGCACGGGGACACTGATGGATTGCGCCGTCAATCAAAACAAAATAACCTTCTGATAGGTATGGCGGATCTGCGTCTGATTCGAATCATTTACGATTCGAATTAACGAATCGAATTGCCCAGCCCTACTTGCAGTACAAAACAATTATGTGAGTCACAGATGGACGAAATATTTATTATTATTTTAAGATGAAAAAGTATGTTATTTGACCAATTTTTGCAGTTGAAAGAATTAAATTTTTTCCTCGCCCACTTTTTTTCCCGGAAAGTGCCTCCAAGCTAAGTTAGGTTTGAGTCTCTAATGGATCGCGCCGCCGAGGCTCAGGCATTAGAGACATCATCTGACTAAGATTAAGCGACCTATGATTGACAAAAAAATTCTGATTGTAACCGAAATATGTATAAATTTTTATATCGCCGAATTCTACAGTTACAAGAATAGAATTTTTCACTCACTCATTTTTGAAGCGCAACTCAAAAAAATTCAATACACATGTTCCATTATTTTATTTTCTCAATTTTCATTACAAAATCTAAAACCAAAATACACAAGTTCCAATTTCGTATGGCTTATCATTGCAAATTGTAGAAGCCACAAATTTTCTACACTTACATCATTGCAAACGTTTTTATACAATTGTGTAACTCAAGTTTCTTAATAATGTGTTCAATTGCTTTGTATCATCAGTTTTAGTAGAATGGCTTTTACTTCGCAATGTATCTTATTGTATTTAATCGACAAATTCGACCAAAATCGATTTTTTACAGTGCGTATTACCCATGTTTCGATATTAACTTTTTGGAATCTAAAAAAAAATATTCGATTTTGTGTCATCACTTTATGACTGTCATTAAATTGGCAATTTTTGCCGTCGTCACTGGGACTGTTCAATGTTTTCGATTCGTCATTTGCGAATTCATAAATTATTAGATTTTTCTAGCGATTCGAAATCAACAAAATTAAAAATATATCAATTCTGAGAATATTCATGTAATTTTTGTTATTTTCTGTGGAAGTGTCTTTGTTCGTTCATCACTAAAACATGATTCGATTCGATTTCAATCGATATTCGTCAGCTCTCTAGCCAGTCGTTCATTATAACATTTCAAAGCACAAAAAAGCCTAATTATCCATTTCCAAACGGCTGAGCCGTATTTATTATATTTTTATTTATATTTTTATTCTTGTTTGCTTATTGCATATCTTCGGCCATGTGTGGGCTGGATATAAGTAGTTATTCCATCAAGCATAGGGCGTTGATGAACCGCGCCTCGTGCATGATATTTATGTACTACTACTACTTATGTACTTATCATGCATGGCCAAAGTTATTCCTAAGATAATTTTACATTTCCGAATTCATCTTGTTCAAAATGTTCTTTGATTAAAAAATATCAAAATGCAAATTCGAGTTGATTTTGTACCCTGCTGTAATTTCACAAGGCAAATGCGAACACCAAGCGAATCGAAATGAACTTTATTTCACAGTATGCAATTATTTGACCAAAAGATTTATCTTGCCTCTTGTTATTCCATCCAGTTAGAACCGATGAGGAGGTAAGGTTATCGAACATCGTCCCAAGTAGGGGTTTGCAGAACCAAATTCTTAAGAATTCGAATATGATTAGGGTCATTTTTTCGAATCTAATCGAATATCTAATTGCAACTGAACACAAAAATGTCCCACTTTCATACTTACAATTTATCTCCAATATCAAAACCAACACATTCATAGCTGTGAATTCGCTTACTTTGATATAAACGTGGTTTCAGCAGCAATTCCCCATCAATTCACACTTCAACTTCAAAGTTCCCGTCAAAACACGAATATTCCACATTATTTCTCAAGTTTTGTTTCTATGTCTGATTCGAATAATTTGCCTTTCGATTCATCGAACCGAATTGCCCAGCCCTAGTTCGAAGTCAGTGAGTTACAGTGCGTCTCCCGAGAGCGCCCCTATATATATTTCTATAGTCACTCATTTGATTTCATCACCCTGAGCAAGGTCTTGTATCTGGAAATATACGATCTTTCCAGTTCAAGTTATTACACCCTGGGTTGAGTGGTGCGATGGATAAGCGAGCAGGATTCGCTGGAATTCGAACGCGAAATCTTCACCCTGCGATGCCAATATTGTGCATTGTAGAGTAATGTTTCAAATATATACTTGAACTGAAACTTAAATCGGATAAAAAGCCAAGAATCAAAATATAGCTGGAAGTTTTAAAACGAATATACGGGAATGAATGAATGAATACTTTTATTCCGGAATAAAATACCAGTATATTCACAAGCCTTTGTAAAAGTATGATCTAACTAACTTCAGTAATATGAAGAAAAAACAAGTTACACACTACACTATGAAAAAGTACAATAAATATAATGTTAATTTGCAGTAATTTTATGTTTCGAAATTCAAAATCCGTAATCCGATGAGATTTCTGCCAAGTATGGAGTTTTGAGGAACCGCACCTCTAAGGAGCTTTCCATCAACAGTCCATACTTGACCAGAAAGTCCAGTTTCATCTCCTTATCACCAAGTAGTAAAAGTACTGTAAAAAAACAGTAATTTAACACATTTGTTGTTACAGTGTACAGGAGAAAGAGGATAATGGTCTTGAAATATTGTACGTTGTATAGTAATAGTACAAAATATATATCAGATAAAATAAAAATAAATGGCGAACTTGAAAATTTAATGAAAAAGGTGATTTACATCATGTATGTTGTTGTGGGCCCAAAATTTCAGGATTTAGAAAACTGACCCCCAAACCAAATGCCATAAAATATGCCAAACCAAACCAAATGCTAAATTACATTTTGGTAAACAATTGAACCCTTTATCCATCCACCTACTCTGGACCGCCACCAATTTTTTTAGTCGGCCTTTTATTAACAACGGCGTAAACCTGGGGTATTTGATCCGCACTGACAGAGTCGTTGGTTTTTGAGACAGTACTTGTATCTGCAGATTGGACCTTTTTCGGGCCACTCATATCAGCATAGCGGCTACTTTCTCCGGTGAGGTCAAGTGTGCCATAGGATGGCGCTGTTTCAGGGGCATTCCCTCGATCAAAAGTGTCATATGTGGGTGCACCAGGAGGCGCTTTGACGTCAGCAACGTCCAGAGACGCGTACATTTCTCCTTGTGCGTTATTCTGTGCTCCAAGTTTGGTATTTTCGTGAGATAGAGTGTCGTAGGTTGATGTTTCCTGTGGTTTACTCTTGTTGGCCATGGTGTACAGCTCCATCGGCGGTTCCTCAGATTTTGAGCTGTTGCCAGATTTTGTTTTCTTCCGAACTACACTGTATGTTGCGTTTAATCCTTCATCCGTTGGTTCTGAAACTACAGCACGGCTGCTTTTGGGTGTTTTCACCACAACTGTGTAAGTATCGTGGGAATTAGGAGCCTGGTTTTTTGAAGTTGAATTGTCTGCTGTAGCGTACATGGCTTCTGGTGCTTCATCTTCTATGTTGGTATTAACCGTAGCATAACTTGCCGATGACGTCACTAGAACATAAAACGTAACTAGTTTAACGAATGTAAGAGGATGTGTGTAGATTGAGGCTATGACGTCATTTATCTTCGGGCCTAAAAGTTGTGCTGACTTGTTTACTGTGTGACGCAAAAGCCAACTGGACCTTTGAATTTTAGTGGCCAAATTTTGAAATAATATCCAACGCCGAAGGTGGAAATGTTATGCTTTTATTGTGAAAGGAGCCTCTGGTAAATGAGACTAAACTGCCAGATACTGGTTTATTACTCTGCCCACCACCCAACCCAGGGGGTAATAACTTGGCTAGGCTAAGCCGAATAGGGAACAGGGAAAGATTATATCTTTCCAGCAATTGTAACCCTGTCGGTCTATGAGGGGCCGCTGTTACAGGGCCTTGGAAAGGCGATCAGCTTTGAAAAGTGGCTAAGAAATATTAAAAAAAAAAGTAGGCGCGTTACACAGATAAGCAGGTACCAATGGTTAAATAAACTACCTTGCGTCAACAATCCTCTCATAATAGCTTTAAAGAATAACACTCGAAGCGAAATCAAAACAAACCGCGCGAGCATAGATTACCTGCATGCAGAGTATTATATCCGTCAGCAATATCGGTCCGATGATTCAGATCTCTGGTTTCGTTTCCGTTAATTAAACGATTGTTGTCTGACTTCGTTTCATGGGAATTGGTTTTCCTGGCGTGAAGTAAAATGCAGTTAACTCTCCCACTGACCGTTCGATATGAGAATCGAAAAACATTTTGCTCGCCTTCGGTGCACAGTAGTATTTTTTAATGTTACGCCAAGCTCGGGGCTTGAAAACGTGCCTTGAAAAAGGTATTTCGTCTGACTGCGGTTAAAAATAGTCAAGCATGCGCCACAGATGAATGAATCGCGGTTGAGCCACAGATGGACCGCGCCCATGCAGTGCGATAAATTTCCTTTTGTCAAACATGAGCCACAGATGGACCGCGCCCATGCAGTGCGATAAATTTCCTTTTGTCAAACATGAGCCACAGATGGACCGCGCCGATGCAGTGCGATAAGTTCCATTTTGTCAAGCATGAGCCACAGATGAACCGCGCCGATGCAGCACGAGTAGTTTCATTTCATCAAGCATGAGCCACAGATCGACCGCGCCGATGCAGTGCGATATGTTCCATTACATCAAACATGAGCCAGAAATGGACCGCGCCTAGGCAGCGCAATAAGTTTCATTTTGTCAAACATGAGCCACAGATGGACCGCGCCTAGGCAGCGGGATAAGTTTCATTTTATCAAACATGAGCCACAGATGGACGGCGCCTAGGCAGCGCGATAAGTTTTATTTTATCAAACATGAGCCACAGATGGATCGCGCCTAGGCAGCGCAATAAGTTTCATTTTATCAAACATGAGCCAAAGATGGACGGCGCCTAGGCAGCGCGATAAGTTTCATTTTATCAAACATGAGCCACAGATGGACCGCGCCTAGGCAGCGCGATAAGTTTCATTCTATCAATCATGAGCCACAGATGGACCGCGTCTAGGCGGCGCGATAAGTTCATTTTGTCAAACATGAGCCACAGATGGACCGCGTCTAGGCGGCGCAATAAGTTTCATTTTATCAAACATGAGCCACAGATGGACCGCGTCTAGGCGGCGCAATAAGTTTCATTTTATCAAGCATGAGCCACAGATGGACTGCGCCTAGACGGCACGATGAGTTTCATTTCATCAAGCATGAGCCACAGATGGACCGCGCCCAGGCAGCGCGATAAGTTGCATTTCATCAACATGAGCCACAGATGGACCGAGCCTAGGCAGCGCGATCCAACCGTGCCTCATACTTAACAAAACTTGTGCAAATTTTTTCTGACAGTGCAGTTAGATCCAATTTCAATAATCCGTGCCCACCAATCAGCCCAGAGTGTAATAACCTTGGTAGGCTTGGCCGAACTGGAAAGATCATACCTTTCTAACAACACTAACCCTGTTCGCTTATGAGTGACCACTGGTACAGGGCCTTGTTCAGGGTGATCCACTCTAATGAGCAGCTATGGAAAAAATAACAAAACGAACCTTCGTTTCATAATAACGATGATCAGTACAAAAATCGCCAGAAGGAAAACTCCCGCACTCACTGCTGCAACCGGGATCACGAGGTTGGTGGATTCAGGCTCTGAAATAAAAGATAAAAATAAATACCCGTTTTAAAATTAAATATTTTTTTAAAATCAAATGTATTCATGAACAAAAATACAATTAATATATTTTGAATATCTTTAAAATGAGGGTCCGAAATTATATACTGAAATTCTGCTACACGAGCCACGAGGTATTTGCATTTTTTGCGGATGGATGTTGTTGGGGGCAAATCACCAGATTTTAATAGATAAATAAGAATATTAATGCGCTGATAAGGCCTCCAAATTACTATTATGACTTATTGTCCCGTTGAAACAAACTGACAGGCGTAGGTTTGACTTTATCGCGCAAATGACTATTAGATGAAACACTGCGACATAGCAATATATTTGATCTCCGTCCATGTTATGTTATTTATCTTTTATCACATCGTTCCTTCTCTCTTTTCCTTTTATTTGTTTTTTTTTCCAATTTTTATGATTACAGGGTCTATACCGCAGACTATGCTTTAGCCCCATGTGGTCTTGTGTATACTTCCAGACCTTTTATATAATATTTTCTGCTGTTCTCATACATGCTAAAGGGGAACATAACAACATTTGTACAAAATTAGACAAAGTAACACATCTCGCTTCAAGTCAAAAACTAGGTAGCAGTAGCGGTAGAAGGAATAAAATAGGGAAACTATTAAATTCTTGACAACATCTAGGACATATTAATGGACTTAAATTGGAATCATCGGATCATTCAAAGTAATGCCGTTTCTCGATTATTCTTAAATTAATTCATTTTGCAGTGAAATCATGATATACGACATATTTCAAAGTTGTACAGTTTTGCTATAAAATGAGTGAAATTGAATTTAAAACCCGTAATTTCATTATAATCTCGATATCGTTTAAAGTCAATGACAACCCTGTAGCTCGTACTTCCAAAACAAAATTTTTGATCAAGCGCACATGACCTGGTGCCAGATCCCTGACCTGCGTTAGTCTCCGTAATCCCTGTTATTGTTATTATTGCTGCTGTCGATTCTCCCCCGCCATTCGTTGGTACACCTGTGCATTTGTATTCAGACACTTTCAGGGTGCATTTACGGTGGGGGGGGGGGGGGTGGTGTTTGCAAAGGCCGTTTCTGGGAGCTCACTGTCATGTAGAATGCACTTTTTTGCACGCTTTCGACTGGGCAGGGTGATCTGATGAGGCTTCAGAAACTCTGACTATAGCAAAATGAAATTTTTGTTTTTATTCCGTAGTTCGTTTTTTCTTGCTCGGTAACAGAATTAGAAATAACTGTTGGAAAATATAACCAACGAAGAGAATTTTTAATGGTAGGTCTTAGAATACCGCGTTTTATTTCACTTTCACCTAGTTGCCAGTATAACTGGTTTAGCTAGATTAACTTCTTCTGAAATAAGTAAATTTAATTTTCAACAAGGTACCTGGAGATATCTAGTTGGCTTCGAGAAATTAGAGTAAAAGAAACTAGATATGAATTTTACAAATAGTGCATTGGATGATTTGACGGTATGAGAATGAGAACGCCCACTTAGCTAGTAGAACCGGTCTTCAATATGATACCTATATGTTTTTAAAATGGATCGCCTATTATTGCTTTGATATAATATTGTAGAAAAAACCAAGTTGAGAATTGTTATCAGTACTTGGTCCTGAAGGCGCAAACTTTAGGATTGATGTATGTCCTGCGTACCAAAAATTGTTTGAATGGAAAATGGTCCAGAGTCAGGAAACCTTCACTGACCTTTAATATGGCGGTTCAATCATCCCTGGATGTTTTCCGTGGTTCGGTCAGGACTCATTGCCATATAAATGCCAATTTCAACAAAAGTACTTTGTACATTGATCTAATTGAGTGGCTGAATTGGATATTTGGCCAAAATACTTTGAGCAGATACAACTCACCTGTGCACTCCTTAATTTCGTATTTGAAATTGACGCCATACAAATAGGTTGCCTCGCTACCGATGTTGAGCCTTACCGAAGGTGGCCATTGTTCTCCTTCTATAACCGTGCAGTCTGGGACCAAATCTGCGTTACATGCGGGTTTAGTTGTGGTGTACATGAAGCACGGGTCAGGATCCCTTTGTGTGTGAGATTTGCAATGCTTTGCATCTAGAAAATTAGATGACAAGTAATCAGGAATCGTACTACGTCAAGCATGATAGCAATATGTTTCAGGCGCCTATTACTGATTTTGACCAAAATACCGACATAATTTAACATCGTGAACCTTGATTTTCAATGTAAAGTATTTATTTTATACACATGCAACACCAATCCGCACGCTAGCTAGGGCTGGGCAAAACCGAATCAGTTAGAATTCAAATAATTTGTTCAAATCGGATCGAATCACGAATTCGCTGTAAATAAGAAATATCTCATTTTTATTATTGGGATTGCATTTTGTCGTTAAAATGAAAATTCTTGACCCATTTAGTGAGTATTTTTTCCTATGAACTATTCAAGATTGATTCGAATGTATTGTGCTTCGAATCACCGAATCGAATTGCCCAGCCCTAAAGCAAGCCTGTCCGAAGTATAGGCAAGCTAAACGTGATGATCAGGTCCAGCAAAGCACTTTGCGGGTTGCTGTAATGTAAAACAGATACAAAGTAACTACAATGGTCCGTACCTAATGGTTGTTGAGTATAAGCCTCGTAGGTTCTCGGACAGGCCATAGCAAATAATTCGAAAACCAGAAAAAGGAAATTGGATCAGTTTCGTATGTGCTAAAAACATCACATAGCAACCGATGCTGACAACAAAAAAGGCGCGCAATCGTCGTACACGGAACATTGAAGTCCATGCTCGATGCCAAGTGTAGAGTCACTGCCCCCCCTAAAACTTATCCACGCCGCTGAACGTTAAACCTCGAAGACTCACCGTTAGGCAACTGCAGATAACCATCCGCTCCGCAATTGATTTCGAGGTGTTTAACAAAAAGATAAGTGATGTCCAGTCGAAATATTGCATTGCTGTGATATGGATTTAGGAATTTCCAAGTGCAAATATCTGACTCGTTGTACTTCCCACGAGTTTCTATTGTCCCAGACAGATTCACAAGATCCTTAGTGGAATCTCCTTCAAACAACGAGCATGTCGCCGTCTCCGTAGTGGACTGAATATCTAAAGATAAACATTCACAATTAGTCAGAACATTTGGTTGTGCTAAACTCAATCAGAGACTTTATTTCATCAAGCATGAGCCACAGATGGACCGCGTCTCATCGACGCGTTCCATCAGTGACACATACTCACCAAAAGATGTTTTTACAGAAAAAAAATTATAGGGAGCCTCTGGGAAACACAAAGAGTAAAGTTGATCTTTATAATGTCTGATAACAGGACATTTATTTTAAGCAAGTGCAGGTTTTAACCTCATATAAGGTTTTGCCAACTAATTTCACTTTGAAATATATTTTTTTAATACTGATTCTCCAAGTCGGAAAATTTAGAATTGTCGCGTGACAGAATTTTTTGATGTTACTTCTAGTAGAAATTTACTATTTTGGGAACAAAAACTAAGGGATCAAATCAAATCAATTTGATCCGGAAAGCGCGACGCTTTTCGTCGGGTGCAATGGTCTAGTGCTTAGCATGCTGGCATCTGAAGTTGAAGATCTCGGGTTCGGGTCCCGACTCGTTCAACACAGGGTCTGATAACTTGGATAAGCTGGGTCGGGCCAGAAAGTTCATTTCTTTTACCATTATTGATTACCCTGTTCGTCTGTTAGTGGCCACTGCTACAGGGTCTTGTTCCGAGTGATTCAATTGAATGAGTGACAATAAAAGAAGCAATTCGGCGTAGTGATGGCAACCTGGTTTTTAATTGAACTAAGTAAAGTAAAACAAATTTGCCAGAGAACTAGGTGAAGTATTACTAGGTAAGTTAGTTGCAATCGCTAAACTAGTTAGTATCTGGATTGAAAACCAGGTAAACTAGGTATTGGATTTAAGGCATTTTTAATTGATTTGAAGATTGAAATTACTGAATTATCTATTTCAAAAACATTTTCACAGTGGATGTAGATTTTCCTAGTTTTTCATGCTGGGTACCTACTATTTGTAACCAGGTACTTGGTTATTTTTTCAAGTACCTCGTTGAAAGTTGAATAAATTTATCTATTTTACCCAGTAGATTAACTGGGTAAAACTTCAAACAGAAAACTTGTAAAAGTTGAACTAGGTGTATCAGATATCTGTGCAACCAGGTAAAAGTACTTTGAAAATAAACTCGGTAACTAGGTCAACTCAGTACTTTTACCCAGAATACACTAGTTCGGTGATAGAGTACAACCACCTGCCTGTCTGCCAACTGATTGTAAAAATCTTATGTGTTCTAATACACTACTCACTTATAATCACTATTAGTAGTAGTATCTTCTCCATGAATTAGTTTTTTTTCAGTCGTACCAAGTCTATAGTTCGATTTTCCCGATAGTTAGCCTAGCAAAAATACTGTGAAAACAGAAACGCATTTTTCAAAAAGTTGATCGTTCATCATTTTTTGTGATAAGTTCCTTAAATAGAATAAGGTTGGCTAAGATTCTGTTTGAATTCGAGTATTGATAGGAAGACCTTTTGCGCAAAAGAGGCGAGAAACGTTTTCCTATCCCCTTCTACCAAAATTTTAGCAATTAAATAAATATTCGGCACGCAATCACACAACTTTCAACAACGTGCACTGTAACAAAACATGCAACAATTCACTGCTCTTTGACAGTAACTTTATTCGCCGGTATTGAAAAAATATTCAAATGGACTTTTCTGGCCGAATATTGGGTGTTGCTGGAACGTACTGGGAAGGTGCGTCAACATCCCATAATTGGCAATAATTTTCAAATAACACTGATAGATCGCGCTAACGTGGGCCTATCTGTGGCTCATGCCTCGCAAGACAAACATTCTCATTGCCACAGACATTGGCACAATAAGCTGCGCTTTAAAATGCCGAAAATCCTAACTTTTTTAGGCTCCGGCTGGCAAAAATTATTTCCAATGTGTATTTGACCTGTTTCAAGCCCTCAAATTTCCTTAATGTTAAGCTGTTTTACTCCCGTTTACGATAAGAATGCCAAATACTTTGTCTACAGCGCCCATGATGGCACCTTTGGTCAACCCTTCTAAATTCACCCCCCACCCTCTTCTGAAACTTCCAAATACGCCTTTGACCACAACAAGTGTAACTCGAATTCTTATACTGTATCATAGTCGCATTTTATGTCATGACAATAAGTAACGAGGAAAACGATTATGACTCACAACGTTATCATTTGGAACGTAACAGGAAGCAGGTAAAATCTACAATACTTTCGAAATCAACATCCTGGGTCATGCTTGGGCCAAATATGAATTATTAACTTTACGTGCAGATCTAGTATGATCAATGCTTACCAACCAAAACTTATCTTTGAATGGTGAACAAAAGTTGAACGAACCTACTCAACCTCATTGAGTGTAAACTTAGTCAATTTTCCATTTTGTTCTTTCAAGTATGGGCCAGAGACGGATCGCACCTTAGAGACGCAATTCATCTGTGTCCCATGCTTGGCACAACGTGTTGTTCTAATATAAGTCATCCTAATAGATTTACATAGATTTGGTAAAAATTGAGTTTCATAGTGCTTTTAACATCGTGTTAATGTGGCTTTAAACTCTGGTAAAATAAGTTTTTTGTTATTTTTTTTTCTTTTCCATTAAAGTTGGTGCCTAGAAGGAGCCTAAAACGACTCTAATTTCAAAGAACTACTATATGGAAAGCCAGCGACTGCACTCTAAACGGAAAACATATCACCCTGGTAACATGCAGTGAGTGGTATCTGTCCTGGGTGATGGTAAAACCATCTACCACTTCTTTGCTACCTTATAATCCATCTACCACTTCTTTGCTACCTTAGTTTATTGTACATTTTCAACCCACTCTGCGTGTCTAAGGGTAACAATTTTCATATTTTAACGACAAAAGAAATGCGATTTTGGTCAAATTTGACCGTTCTCGTTAAAAATGAAAAATCTAGTTAATTTGGCAAATTTTTGTTCCAATGAACGATTCACTATGGAATCTAATAAACTGTGCTTCGTTCGAATTGCCCAGCCCGGCTCTTACGGCACTTAGAGAATACGTTGGGACTATTCTAAAACCCGTATCTACAGAGCATGATGCAGATGCCCTCGTCTTCATTGTTGCACTGATGCCGCTTTTTGCACAATAGTTGTTGCGGGAGACTCGCATCAAAAGTTATTTGCAAGCTGTGAGCGCATTCGGATAAACAAATAAAGAACGTGTCAGAAGTGGTAGATGCTTTCATCATCACCCAGGACAGATAGTCTTACTCACTGCACTTTATTATAGGGGTTCAATCCTCTCTGAAATGTTTTCCACTTAGAATGCAGTTGCTGATTTTGTATTTTAAGATAATTCCTTGCCACTTGAGTGGGCGTTAGTAGGTTCCTGTTTCCGGTCATGCTTAAGCAAAAAAATCAACTAGATCTATGTCGCAGCAACATGTCGCTAATCGAGAAGACAGCGTATACCTATGAAAACAATGTTTTACCTCGGGTTGGCGATTTTAATATGCATTCATTTTCAAATTGAATCATGCCGTATTCAAGCGAATCTTTTAAGATCTGATTCTGATTTTAAAATTTAATGAATGGTAAGCAGTTCCGGTATATTGGCGAAATGTTTTGAAATTTTTGAACAATTTTAACATAACCAGGGAAGTTTTAAGCAAAGCATTTGCCGAATCATACCGTCAAGTCAAAAAGATGAATGTTCGAATCATCCAAAGCGAACAGGTATTCCAATCGATTCGAATCTTTTATCTAAAAATTGGATTCTCGTACGCGTCCCAGGCCCTGTATTCATCTTAACTCACTTTTCATGTTACATTGAAATTTGCTCAAAGTAAGGCTTTAATCACAGTAAATAGAAATTTTCGCGATTTTGCCGCGTGCACTAATTTCTTTTAGACAGATTTCATTGAATTTGCCTAAACTTGAATTTCGATTCCTAAAACAATGAATTTTTGCAAAAAAGAAAATCGTGTGCTTTTGGCAAGAAAATATTGCAAACTAAAACTGAATAAAGACCAACCAGAAATTTTATTTTGCCAAGCAGATGGATCCAGAGACTCATACTTAACAAAACATGCTCCGACGAAATTATTCTGGTATGGATATCTTCTGCCGCTATGCCCCTGGTAAATATGTGATTCGAGAACTAAACATAGTTGTGCGTCTATGATACGAGTCATATACTCAATGAGCAACAAAATATTTATGATGCCTTTGCCCCTGTAGGTACGAGCTTTATATCGGTCTTAAAGCACTAAAAGGACAAGCACAATAACAATATAATCGTTCTCACGAGAACGAGAGTTGTCAATGACCCAGGTGCCTTACGCCAAAACAACAAGTCTTTCAAAAATACGCGAGCCCAGAAACGCACATCTCTGCACCCGCATGTTAGGACAGTAGACGACAACAAGTTGCTCGCGAACCACAGTGGACCGAGTGCTTTCTACACGCTCTTAGGATTAGAATGCTGCCAATTACGCTTAAATATCCAAGTGCTTCAGTCTTTCATGAAATACTTGACTGTGGAACAGTCTATGTTTATCATAACTTACCCTTGCAATAAAAAGGTATTTTATTTGAGGATATAAAAAATGCTTCAAATCGTTGGTAATTCGAATCGATTCTGAGCCTTTTCAAAAAAAAAAAAAAATAATCATGATTTAAATAAACTCTTATTGCGCCGTTTATATTCAGTTCCGTAGTTGACAGACCTTGAAAGCAAAGATTTCAGTCCTCTTCAGTCCTTTGTTGAAATTGTTACTAACCTTCTTGTGGCCGGAAGTAAACCAATACACTGCATTTTGGTTTCAGTTTAATGTCGCTCGAATTTCATATATTTATTTTTTTATCATATTGGAATAGGAATGGGAATGCTCACAATCTTTCGACGCTTGTTTCACAATTTCCTATTTGGTTGACGAAGTCCCGCGTCTCCAGCCAAAATTTCAACACACAAAAATTGAAAAATTATTATTAAAATTTTATTAAAAAACTGTACAAAAACTGGCATGATCGTTTTAGGGTAACCGCCAGATTTTCATCACGTGTTCCGCAATCATAGACCAGAAACCATCAAATTCTGAGTTATAAATGTGCATTTTTGCCTCGAAGCTTGTGGTGTGAGGCGATTTAAGTTCATTTAATATGAGAATTTTATGTGCAGATAGGATAAGAGGTTGTCGTCGCTCAAGAGAAGGAAATGAATGAAATACAATATAACTCGGTGCCCCTTTAGCTCAATCGACAAAGCGTTGGGAATACAGAATATGCTTTGAGCTACCGTACCGTCCCATCTCTGATCATCATGATACAGGCTCGAATCCTGGGGGGATGATGTTTATATGCGAGAGGCCTGCTGGTGCACTGTGGTTCACGCATGCCAGCTTTCCTCTCAGTTGCCACCTGATAACTAGTGAATAAAATACTTTTTTGAAATTTTGATTAATTTATTTGAATACTATGTCAAAAAACATATTTCAACAAACGGTCACAAAACTAAGAAAAATTTTACATTCTAAATACGCTTATTCCCATTCACAATGGTTGGACCACTTTAAAACTACGTTTTTAGATTAATAGGATATTTCAACTGGCGTTCTATAATGAGCTATGCCGTAATGGGCTCACTCTTATAGAGGACTTGCTTTCAGCGCGTCATTTTAAGTGATTGTGGCAGATTCGGTTTCTACAGTTAGAATTTTTTTTTCTCTTCTGCGTGAAAATGTAAATTTTATTGCATACAAACGCGGCAGTGTAAATTGACTTAAAATATGGTGCGAAATGTTTGATGCGAGTGGGCAATTTTCAAATCACATTGAAGTCTTTTCTTTCTTTTTCTTTTTTTGTTTTTTTGCTAAAGTGATTTGACTGAGTAGTATTTTTTGCATGTTTGACAATGTATTTTTTATATTGATAAAAATGTTGAATCCAAAAAACGAAGCTTGAAAAAAAGTGATTTGATGTTGAATGTCTGACAATCTATATTTTTACTTGTAAAAGTGCGGGTAAAGCTTGAGAGACCTTCAAGACTTTTAAGCACGTATTTATTAATTATTCAGAGTTTTCATGAATATAAAAAATATATGTTCAAGAAGATGAGATAAATATTTATTCATTCAAACCAATGACAACGAAGAAGGGAAAGTAACTCTACCATGATTTCGAAAATTGCGACTCCAATGACCACTGACAACGCTCAGGACTAAATGCAGAATGCACGTGATCTGTCTTGTGCTAGACTTCAGATTTCTACCCAATTTAAAACTGCGAATCTAGTTTCGTTGCCTGTGTGAATAAAATAAAATTAATATTTTCGGAAAGAGGAGTAAAAGGTTTATCTGTAGAAACCAAATCTAATACAATTCGAGCAGGAAAGCGAGTGTAATAGCATAAGGAAGCAGGCTTTCTTTTGGAGAGCCTGTAAGCAGCGCTTAAGTGAACCACCGTGCACCGGTGAGGCGTCCAGCAGGCCTCTAGCATATAATCATCATCTCTGACGGGATTCGATCCTGTGTCATGGCAATCAGAGATGCATAGCTCGAAGCGACGCTTCACCGATTGAGCTAACCGGGCACCCCCAATATAGCATGGTTTTAAGACACCTAGAGTGCCAGTCAATTATCACTGATTAATGATCAGTGGCCAAGTACAATTGGGAGCGGAGCCTTTTTGGTGCATTTTTCATCTGGTCTGTGGTCGCTTCTCTAGTTTTCGGACGATTCGGTAATTATAATAATCGGTTCATCAGTTCTAAGTTAGTGGAGTTTAGAACCATGATTCAAAATGGCATCATAATTCCAACTGACAGATTTTTCCCATCTTAGCCAGGTGTTGTTAATGCTGCCAGCAGATGGTGGTCAATTCGTACTAGTATAAAACTCTATTAAGGGCGATTGGTCAATTCATAACCTGAAAAAATCGTCGTTGGTCAATTCATACCCTTACAAAAAACTCGTTGCAGATTGCCTGCTTAAGGATTCTGAGCTATCAGTGTAGTAATAGAAGCTGGGAAGGGGGAGAAAATAAAAATTCTCAGAAATATCACATTACTCAAAATTCCAGAAAACTTGCTTACTTTTGTAATCTTTGGCTCAAAATATAATTCCCGGAAATTGTCGTGAATGTGAAAGTCATTTCAGTTTATAGTATGGGAGAAGAAAGCCTAATATACGGCATAACTATAAGGTGAACAACAACCTCACTTTAATGATTTCTTCTGGCGATTTTTAGATTGATTTGTTTTTGCCAACTTGGTTAACTTAGTTATTTAATACCGGTATTATTTTTAAATTATTCATGAAGTATGTAATGAAATATTAAAACAATACATCCAAATATAAGTGGTTGTGATGACGTAGTGGTTTAACATGTTGGCATCGCAGGTTGAAGATCTCTGGCTCAAGTCTTGAAGTCTGGCTCGTTAATCCATGTCCACCTCTCAACCCAGGGTGTGTAATGACTTAGGTAGGTTAAGTTGTGCAGCAAAACATCATATCTTTCACATATTCTAACCCTGCTTGTCTATGAGTGGCCGCGTGTACAGGGCCTTGATCAGGATGGTCCACTCCAAGGAGTGACTATAAAAAACAGCTTCCCCGACTTATCACAGTCAGTACAACTGAGATATTTATCAGGGTACGAACTGATGTGCTATATTTCCAGTACGAATCGACCAAGGCACGTTTTGTAGTTTATTTGTCTGCGAATGAAAACAGTATTAAGGAGCAAAGCAGAGCTAACTATTTTACTCACAAATTTTTAGTGATGATCAAGCTTATCAAATTAAAACTCCGTTTTCCATATATTTTTTCAGTTACCCCATCAAAGTATAAACTATACTGGCAACTTGTCTGCTAAATTGCCTTTGAAGCTAACAGCGATTCAACCATTTATAAAAGTTGGACATGACATGCGAAAGGAGGATTCAGTTACTATGTGCTATTTCGATATGCACGCAATGCAAACAGGGATGAAGATTGACTCAAAATCATCAGAATGAGTTATTTGATTCAACTTATGACCTCACTTGAGACATAAAAAAGCTTCTCTGTCTACGGATCCGGAGAAAAAGTTACATCAGAGGTAATATTATAGATTGAGATATATTTTAGATCAGGGGTATTCAAATAGCAGGCCGCAGTCTGTTTTTTGGACATTTGAATGCTCGGCTTCAGACCGCGAGATTTCTTCAAACCAATGCATGCAAATATTTCATTACGAAATGGTTATTATTGTTGGTTTTTGAAACCAATCACAATCCACCTTCCAAAAGCCACCACCACATTGCTAATCTTGTGTAATGATTTTTTAAAATAATTTCATGCAACTTGCTTGTAAAGTTGACCTAAACTATGGGATTTGTTGAATTTTGATACTACAAATTGTATGTTTTCTAAGAGCCTATTCAACATCGACCTATCTAGAGGTCTGCTGGACGCCTCGCCGGTGCACGATGGTTCACGTAAGCTCTAATATACAGCTCAATCAGTAAAGCCTTGGGAATACGCTTCGAGCCACTCATCTCTGATTGTCATGACGCAGGTTCGAATCCCGTGGGGGATGATGATTATATGTGAGAGGTCTGCTCGACGCCTCGCCGGTGCACGGTGGTTCACGTAAGCGCTGCTTACGGCTTCCTCCACCAACCAGGTCCATGCACAGGAAATATGAAAAATACGATCATCCAAAAACCTTTACCCCGATTCGGAAATGGTATCTGCACGAGAGGTCGTGGTTTGCCATATGGTTAAGCTGTATTCTCGGCATCCTATCCTATTCAAGAGCCTATTCAACATTAAGCTATCTAATATATAGCACTGGTAACCTTTTACAGGATTCCAGTTGAATGAAAATACAAGTTATATTCCCTTTGTTTTCATAGTAAATCATGATGCCTCAGGATGATATTTAAACCAGCACAAATAATAGTTCAATTAGTATTTTCTGGAAGTTTGTGTTACGACCTAATATGGCATGTTCCACAATCATGAAGTAAGTTGATATTCAAATCTACCTAATTAGGGTCGTATAGCTCAAATCCTAGCATGAACACTTTAGGAGGAAATGGTCGCACTACAATATAGTCTACCATATCTCAAATTTTTGGTCACTGTAATTTTTATAGTTTTATATGATGTGCAGCAAAATCATGATTTTTATCAAATTTGAGAATTTCGACATAATGTATTTTTCTAATTCCAGGTTGTCGGTGAAGCTGTGGTGGAAGATCAGGCAATGAAGTTATTTGGATAGGCAGACACGAAAGATAGGAATTCACAGAGTTTGGAAAAAACGTTCGTCGAGCGTTCTATACGTAGTCTGTTTTGTTTGATGCCGCTGAAGGACTTTGCTAGGAATTGGGAGAGGAAGCGAAACATCATAGAAAATACGCCCATTGGAAGGCGACGTATATTCACAATTGTTTGAAGAATGGTGAAACCCCTCAACCGGAACCAGTTAAGGGGTTGAATGACAGTTGGGATGATGAGCTTGAAGAGGGGCCTAGTACAAGTCAGCAACCTTACGTACCGCTACCCATACCAGCTGCACGCCCAGCCCAATCTCCAGCAAATGAGCCACCAAAACCAGTAGCACGCAGCAAGCCTGCTGACCCCGCCCCTCATCGTACGAAGACCCCACCCTTTCCTATGTTGTTACTCCAACAGGAGGTTTGGGATTATCTCCCATACAATTCAATCAAGCTCAGAAACTTTGTAAATATGCGACAAGTGCCATCATCTACCATGACGTACCAACAGCAGTTGAAAACCTTGAAAAATGTTTAGGACTTCTTAAAACTGGGAAAGAAGAACTTTGATTGAAACTGAAATTTCTAGTTTTTCACTTTAATAACCAAACTGTATCATTGATTTCAATTACTGGCTTTTACGGTAAATATTTATTGCAGTAGTAATATTTTTATTCAGAAACAATAAATCCTGTCTGATAATTAAAAAAATGCCATCTACTCAGCTACTAGGACACCTGAAGCAAATGGAATCCATCAGAAAAAAATTTAGTGAATGGGCAACATTTGATAATTTATCTGTAGCTAGAAGATTTAAATGTTTTTTCTTGAGTGTCTGATCTGTATAAAAAGGTTCAAAACCATCAATAGCAGTGCTGATGGTTTTGAATATTTTTGTGTCCCTCAGAAAAAAATAATGTGAATATTTTAGACACCGAAGAAAAGCAATATTTTGCCATTGTGGAAAGGACTCGCAAAAAGTCTGCTACTTTTCTTGTCAAACGTTCGAATGGAACATAACTGAATAATTCTGAATCATCAACACTCCTTTGTAATAACAGTGTCGTTGATCATTAAGTGTTGTGATTCAGAGATGTCAAAGAAAGGGGGTCGCCTACGGCCAATGCAGACATTTTAAACAGCTGCGATGCATTTTTGAAATAATTACCAAAACCCTTAATAAATTTCCCTTTTATTTTATACCTTTGAAAAAGCAAAATTTCTTTGAAGATTATTCACTTCACACCTCATTTGAAACGCTACTGCGCAATTTTTTTA
Organism: Styela plicata; assembly: GCA_963675895.2. NCBI lineage: Eukaryota > Metazoa > Chordata > Ascidiacea > Stolidobranchia > Styelidae > Styela > Styela plicata. Next base: position 22,591,919 of record OZ023142.1, read on the forward strand.
CATCACATATTCACTTTTTGTCGCATTACTTTTTAATGCGGTGTCCGGTTAGCTCAATCTGTAAAGCGTTGGCAATACGCTTCGAGCTACTCATCTCTGATCACCATGATGCAGGTTCGAATTCTGTGAGGAATGATGATTATACGCAAGAGGTCTGCTGGACGCCTCGGTGGAGCACGCAAGCACTGCTTACGGAAACCTCTACCAACCAGGTCAATGCACAAGAAAAATGAGAAATGTGGTTATCCAAAAAACCTTCACCCATATTCGTAACTGGTATCTGCACGGGAGGTTGTGGTTCGCCATACGATTGAGCTGTATTTGCGGCTTTGCTCCCCCGCAGGGTAAAAATGAAATCCTATCCTAGGATTTTTTTTTGTTTTATTGATATTTACTTCGAGCGAAGCCGGAGGCAGTGCCTAAAAGGAACCTACTAACGGCCACTTAATAGCAAAGATTTGCGAGATGTAGTACCAGCAATTGCACCCTAAACGAAAAATGGTTCTTTACCGCCATAGTAATGTGCAGTGATTGGTATCTGCCCTGAGCGATGGTGAAACCATCAACCACCTTTTTTTTACCTTTTAGTCGCCTCTTACGCCATGCAGGAAATACGTTAGGACTATTCTATGAAGCAGTTTCCATTTGTCCCTCCAAGCGATTTGAGCCTGTGAACTCCGCACTTAAGAGACTTTCTATTTTTATAGGTTATAGATGACTTTTCAAATATTGTAATTGTGTTTTGCCACAATTAAAAAAAAAATGCAGATATAATTGTAAGTTTTGCTGAAAATCAGCTAATCTATTTGCATCTGTAGGTTTTTTGAGATAATCATAATAAACATATCATATTCCTTATAGATTATGATTCAAAATTAGATAAGTCGGAAAAATACTATAATTTTGGTGCTGGACGATAAAACCTTCCTTTTTTTCTGGTGTCTTACCCTTTTACCATAATTGAAGTTAATTGATGGGTTTCATAAATTATCAACACAAATTACAAGTGTTAGTATTCTATTTGATCTAAAGACAACTGAGAATCTGTATTTGAAAAGTACTTGCTATCGATATTGATTCTTCGTTTTCTTTCAAGCTAGTTTAATATAAGATACAGTAATAATGGAAATAAAAAAATCGCAATTCTCATAATACATTTTGTTTATACCATGTTATTTGTATTCTTCAAGATATTCTATTCTCAAATAATTTTGGTTTTCAAATATTCAATAAAGTTTCCTGCAAATATTGGTGGTTTTTATCATGTTTTAAAATATTCTTGCACAGTGCGACAAACAGTGATTTCTATGATCCCAGTTCAGTTAGGAATGGGATTGCACTTTAATAGTTTTATATATGTGTGTACGATTCACTTCGAATCGACAGAATCTCAGAGACACCTGGAGAAAATAAGGAAATGTATTATCAGCACAGAAGTTCAGATTTGATAAATTTGCCACAGAGGTCATGTTTTGTCGTGCACTCAAGCGTGAAGCGGCCGAAGTAAATATGACGTAACAGTGGCAGTTTCTTCTCATGTTCTTTTGTCCTCTTTGATGGGTTGCTGCCGACTCGATGACGATTTTCGTCCTTCGCAACTCGCACCTCTTAGTCAATTTATGTATATGTTATATTTTTTGGGCAAATAAATTTGCTCGAGTCTCGGTGCCTAAAATTTGGCATATATGAATGGAGATCAAAATAATGAGACCAATCTAATTGAAATGTATTTCTGATCAAATTGATTATCATATTTCTCATTCTTCCTGTACATGGACCTGTATGGTGGAAGAAGCCGTAAGCAGTACTTAAGTGAACCACCGTGCGTTGGAGAGGAGTCCAGCAGACCTCTCGCATATATTCATCATCCCTCACGGGATTCGAACCCGCGTCGTGACGATCAGAGATGTGTAGCTAGAAGCGTATTCCCAACGCTTTACCGATTGAGTTGTGTCAATTTCAGCGAACATTCCATCGATGGCCTATGCTCGACAACTTATTTTATCAGACTTTTTTTCAGATTGTCTTAAATTAGTGAGCATTGAAAATAGGAGACAAAGGAAGACTTAAGATAAATTCGATTTCAAAAATAAATGGATCAGTATAACACGTGTTCACCCACCATATAAATTTGGTTGTGATATCATTAACAATGGTAATTGGATGCTTCTTAATGTGACCTTTCATTAAAATATACTACGCATCCGTGTATCATTTTAAGCACTTTACACCGTTCGCCTGGGGTCTAATAATATCGTCGTCTATTACATTTTTATCATTGTCCACAAAAGGCGCTAGGAAGGTGGGGAATACCCAAATGTCAAAACGGGAACTAAGTCTGATCTGGTTTCTGGGCGTAGCATACTGCATAGCCTACTGTAGAAATTGTGGTATTCAGATTTATTTAGAGTGGAAAGGTCCAATCATTAGATAGAAATATAATGCGCCTCGATCTCAATAAATGAAGGATCAAAACGATGGACCCGACGTGTCAGATTAAAGCCTGGCGACTAACTGCTGAAATGGATGTTGAAATTTTTAAGAAATAAAGAAAGGAAGGGGAGTAGGAGGGCCAGAGCGTTAATTAATATTACGGTACCTATTGCAGTTGCCTCTCTAAAGGAAATTTTGAATGTCTACGTCTAAATTTCCAATTCTGTTACAACTTTAATATTCCTGTGTTTTATACAAATATGATCCATTCATTCAAAGAATTAAATTTAGATTCCACCCACCCAATAAATGTTCCAGAAGTGGAACAAGAGATACTATGGCACCATCAGTTCATTTCCAAAAACAGAAATGAACTGGATGCAAAATTAACCTGGGTACAGGCTGGAATAATAACAGTAGGTGATATGGTCAACATTAGCATGCCTGACTTACCCTTAAAATTTATCCCAGGAGTAACCAAATGGTTCGAAACAATGGTCACCCATCAAATTAAAATACTTGTTCGAAGATGAATTGGATAGTAAAATGGAGGAAAATATCTCGTGCGAGTTAATTTCGAGAATGTTGTGATGTTAGAGCCGGGTGGCATATCGGTATCGCTTTAATATTCACAATGTCGGTTGCTGTGATACCGGTATTTCGGGACACATCACCTAAAATAGTTACAAGTTGATACATTATCATGCCAAGTAATCAAAAAAGAGGTGTTCAGTCCACTTACGTTGTAAAAATGCTGATATGCCTCGATTGAACTGCCATGAAACAACCCGCCCCCATTCAGAGGTGTGCACCTGATTTTTTAACTATGTCGCACCTTACATACCTCTTCAAAATGACACAATAAGATGATTTTTGATAACAGAAAATGGCTTGACATACAGGTAATACCGGCATTTTGGCAGCGGTATGCCGGTACAAAATATACCTAATGCCGCCCAGCTCTATGTGGTGTTGGAAACCTTGATATGGACCAATTTATAGCCTATAATATCATCTAATTACTAATTGTATTATGTCGTAAATCCATATTTTAGCAATACAGAATTTCGATGAAATATGATGCTTTGGATAAAATACAAAGTAACATGGGAGCAATTTTCAAATGCAAATTTATGGGAATATTGGAGGGAATGATCTGCTCTTGTATGACCATATTGAAGATTCATTAATATTGACTGATAGTATTTATCTGTGTTGGAATGGAGAGAGATTTTAAACCAATCAATCACTCGAAGGAAAACAAGATTGTGCCACCGTGTATTTAGGAGGCAATGCAAATATTAACCAGTGGTAAATTGTATTACTGAGACACACTGCAGCGTTTTTGTGTTGTTACTCACCAATAATATTACTCGCTACAGTATGAATAGGGATTTTTTTTTTTTTTTTTTTTTTTTTTTTATAGCCACTTTTTTGAGCGGGTCACCCTGTCCAAGGCCCTGTAACAGCGGCCACTTATAGGCGGACAGGGTTACAATTACTGGAAAGATATGATCTTTTCCTGTTCGGCTTAGCCTACCCATGTTATTACACCCTGGGTTGAGTGGTGGGCGTGGATAAGCGAGCCGGACTCGCCAGGGCTCGGACCCGAGGTCTTCAACCTGCGATGCCAACATGTTTAACCACTAGGCCATCGCGCCCACTTTTACAATCAGAATAAATAAATGTTGATTTTTTTTTAATTACGATAATTTCATTTTCTGATTTTTGTAAGTTGATTCATTGTGTGATATTTTTCACAATTTACTATATAAATTCTGCAAAAATCTTTTTTGCATTCAATTTACATTACTGTTAATTTAAGATATTGGAATTTGTAGAAAAAAAGCTCTTAAATTATTCAAATTTCAGTTTGACATCTACAGAATAAAAAAATGTATATATAAAAAAGAAAATGCGTGTTTGTCTTTATTACCATATTATATTATGGTACTTTTAATTTGATCCAATTGTAAAAAATTTTTTTTCGATTCCATTCCGAGATAAAAATGTTCAGTTTTGGTGAACTGTATTTACAAGTAAAATCGAAAAATCTCGCTGTAAATATGACCATTCTCATTTTCTATGAACCCGGTATGGAATCCTCATTGGAATGGTTCCTTATCACCCATGCTTGGCAAACTAGCAGCAAATTTATTTTGTGACGTGGGATGAGAATATGTAGATTCTTTCTTTTATCAAGAGGTGGTATATGGTTTTACTGTCACCCAGGGTAGATACCACTCACTGCGCTTTATCATGACGGTTGATTTCCATTTGGGATTCATTCTGATTAGAGTGCAGTTGCTGGTACTACATCTTTTAGTAGCTCTTTGCTATTGAGTTACTGTTGGTTGGTTTGGAAGCTGCTTTCGGCCTTACTTAGAGTGAATTTCAATAAAAAAAAAATATCATGAGTTTTTGTTATTCGTAGTTTCGTTTTTTATTAATTGTTATTACCAGGACTTTAACAATAGTGAATAAACTTCATTGTACCTATCATAATTATATTCCTCACCTCATCCCCCCTATAAGCTTAATCTGCTATTTGATCGATCTATTTATTTTGTTATCACAGAATAATGATATTACATCTACTAATTTTACTCTGGATTAAAACACTTATGTGTTGAGAAGCCGACACAAAGTATGGATTATGCATCGATATTTGAGGTTGCAAATTAGAAAGATATCACAAGCAATGTTGATATGAGGGAAGTTTTATCCAGGAATTAGTCTTAATTCTGTGAGAACCTAGTGGAATTGTAAAAGTAGTTGAGGTTAAGATAGCTTTACCATTATGTAGTTTGTATTAGAGTTTGGAAATATTGCTGCTGTGTGATTTTGTATGTAGTAGCCTATCATTTTAAAGACAATATCTCAATACTGTACTATAACTCATTTTTGATATTACAATGTGCAGCATAATCATGATTGTGTAATAGATGGACAGATTTTTGCAAGGTTTGATCAACATAGTTTTATTAATTAAATTGCGAGAAATTGTGGAATAGATATTCTGTGATGTATTGATATTGGGACCCAACAGTTATTGATATTTGTACCGATACCAATCTTATCAACTGTTGTTGAACCCCGATACTACATGGCTACAAAGCAGCACAAACATATGCAATGAAACGAGCATTCTCTGTTGGTTTGCATGGAAAACGCTTATGCCACTCTGATCAATACTAACTGCTAATACTTCATTTTTTCTGTGCTTGTAGCCTACTGCGTGAACAAAAAATTAATGAGTTGTGATCACTTTTTTCACTCGAAAAAGTGGGAATGTGGCTCCTTTTCAGTGGACCCATTGGAGGGTGACTTTGATAAGGTCTGAGATTATATATCAAATAATTTATCACCATTTGTTACATGATGAAAATAAAAAAATTATGAAGTAGCGCCCCATGTTTTTTTGACTCCCTTTAAAGCTGAAATTTGATCCAGAAAATCATTTTAAGGAAAACAGAAAACGTAGTCAAGATGTGCATATGATGGCAGAACTAGGGGGCGGTGTGACATATTCCACCAATATTTTGAAAGGGAGGGACAGTTCTCCAATGTTTGCATATTTACGATTAAATGTAATGAGCATAACGAGTGAGTAATTCTGAAGTAAAATGAGAAGTGTGAGGCCCAGATAGACCCACATTGTATGATTCATTGGTGGCGCATGTTCGACAGCTGATGAGAAACCTTATAGAACGTGCTGGCTCATCCAAGTTTGACTGGGTTCAAGTGGTCAGAGCAGCAAATACTAGTGCAATTGTTCCTCAATGGCGGCCAACTAACTATTGTACTCTATGTGTAACAGACAAAATTCAAGACATACAGACGCAAATTTGGTGTAAGCACAGCAGTAACAATAGATCAATGCTTTTACTAATGTTTTACAGTCGAATGTGGATCGTTGGTAAACTGCTTGATATCAATAATATTTCTATCGATATAGTTAACGGAAATATTGTGCTGTATTAATTAATGTATTGGGCGCAAACATGGCTGGTGATCCCATCAATATTATTTATTTTAAACAATCGTGTTGTGTGATACTGAGTTGTCCACTATTGTTATTGTTTTGTATAGATCGTTCGCTCATTGTTATTGAATAACCCTGGTTCAGTGCATATAACTGACGCTGCGGCATTGTCGATTACATCTGCGCCTGTGTTCTGACTTTTCTAAAAATATGAATGAACTTGTTAAATATAGCAGTGCTTGGACCTTTTGGTATCTAAGCTTGGACTGAGGTCGGCTGTCAATAACAGCATACCAGAGGGAACACAAATTTTTAGAACTCGGGCCTGATCTAAGGTAATGTCTAGAGGCCGCAATACACATTGACACAAGATGCGTTTTTTCCAGATTGATTTCATTTTACCCCTCCATTTTACGAGGGCGCAATGCTCTGCATATATTTTCTTGTGTTTTCCAATGCAGGCGAACGGTTTGCTATGCAATCTAGGCAAGTCAATGGGATTATTTTGTATTGAAATTCACTTTAAGACCCAACTAACGGCCATTTCCACAACTAAGTTCTACTAAAATGCTGTGTCCGCTACTACATTGTTAAAGGACAATATTCCAAACAGACCTAATACCGGTAACTCATCCCAGACTGGCAAAATATCCGCTCCCCAGACACCCGAAGAAAATGGGTTTTATCAAAAATAATTATCTAATGGATAATACATTATCATATATCTTTTGTTAAAAGGGATTAAAACGACTAGAATGTCTGGTAACAACAAAACTGTATAAAAACGTTCAAAATCATCAATACTGCTATGAGGCTGCTAGTAGATTCTGGGTTCAACCCACCTGTCTAGGTGGCCCAGTAGGTACGGGCCTTAAAATAGTCCTAACGATATTTCCTGTATGCCGTTAGAGGCGACTAAAAGCAAAGAATGGGTAGATGGTTTTACCATCGTCCTGGGCAGATACCACTTACTGTACTTGACTATGTCCAGTGTGGGATGTTTTTTGTTTAGAGTGCAGTTGCTAGTACTATATTGATTAGTAGCTCTTTGTTAGTTGGTTCCTTGTTTTGGTGGCAGTAAGGTACAAAATTCTTATCGTACTTCGAACCAACATTGTAATTTCGTACCGAACCAACTAGCAATATTAAAAACAGTCTTATTTGTAAAATTTGCCCTCATGGGATATCAGTGTCCTATTCAGGCTTCTGTTGCAGAAATTGTTCTTGATTGATGAAATTGTTCTTGATTGTTGGTGTTGAGTAGTTGAGGTTAAGATAGCTTTACCATTATTTAGTTTATATTAGAGTTTGTAAATATTGCTGGTGTGTGATTATGTATGTAGTAAGATAAAATAATCAAGTAACATTTATAGTTTTGAATCAAATGCAACAGAATTATGCTCATTTTACTGTCATGTGTCGAATTTGATAGTCATAATTTGATAGGCACAGCTGGTTACATCTCGCCTGGGCGATGGATGAAAGTCAGGTACTCTTGCTACATGGACACTCAAGGATGACAGGTCTCGTTGGAAAATATAGAGCAAATGTGCAATATTCTATGATAGAAGTTAGAAGAATAAAATGATAAAATATACTTTTTGAGGCGATATATCCTTTCACTATAAATCAACAAATGCGGCCAAATTGGAAATTATTTTGATAAAAGTTCAAGCATGAGACATAGATGGATCATGCAATCATAGTGTTGGTATATATGGGTCATGCTTGTCGAAATGTTATTTTATTTAAAAAATGGGATCATTCTACTTGATAAACTAGTAATGCCAGATTCAGTTGCAAAATTTGTACCTTTTGTGCAGAAATTATTTTAGTTTTTATTTTAGTAAAATTGTTGAGTAGTTGAGGTTCAGTTATCAAGTCATGGATTTTGTTAAACAAGCGAGATTAACGCAATCCGATGTTCTTATGTCATCACTCAATAGGTTGAGAGGAAACAAATTTCTTTGTGATTTCACTGTCAAAGTTGGCAACAAATCATTCCCTGTGCATCGCAATGTTCTGGCGGCCTCCTCAGAATACTTTGAATCCATGTTTTCAAGCAACATGAAGGAAGTTCATGACGGTTTCATTGATATGAAGGATGTTGATCTGGATGGAATCACACAATGCATAGAGTTCATGTATAAAGGAGAGGCAGATTTGAAAATAGAAAACATTCAACATATCCTAAAGGCATCCAACCTGTTACAAATGGTTGTTTTGACAAATCTTTGCTTCCAATACTTGCAAAGCATCCTCTCTCCAACAAATTGTCTCTCTATAATCAACTTGGCCCAAATGTTCGATCGTCCTGATGTGGAAGTAAGGGCGGAGGGGATTGTGGTCGCCGATTTTGAATCTATAATTTCTTCCGAGATGTTACCGTTCATCAACAAATCAGATCTTGTGCGTTATATGAAAGCTTCAAACGCTGGTTATCAAATATCATGGAATGCTGTCCTAACTTGGACAAGAGGAGAAGGAAACGAAAAATATTTATCTGAACTTGTTCAAACCATCGATGTAAAGAAATTTCCATTCAAATTTCTTCTAGAAACTGTAGTAGTTGATACTTTGGTGAAAGCGAATGACGATGTGAAGAAAACAGTGATCGTTGCATTATTCTCAGATGTCAAAAATCTCAAGAGGAATCTTGAGATTAACAACTGCTTTATCCTAAAGAATTTGGCTGAAACTCATACAGTTTCTGATCCAATTGCAGTAAAAAATGTGATAAATGGATTCTTGGAGGCAAACTTTGAACAAATTATCGAGAAAATTGAGTTTTGTGATGTCAGCAACGATGACATCGTAATGCTTCTCAAATCTCCAAACATTAAATGTTCTTCTGAAGCTGTAAAATGGCACGGAGCTCTTAAATGGGTTAAACATAATGTTCAAAGCAGGAAAAAGATTTTTCAAGAGTTATTCGGTCTCATTAATCTAGAGAAATTACCACTGCAGTTTCTCAAAGAAACAGTGCGTTCAGAAACGTTGGTCAAAGAGTCACGTAAATGCTACGATATGTTAATGGATGAATTATTTTTTCGATTTGATAGGGAAGCACCATCAAGTGAGGAACCTTCAACAAGCATTGGGCTAACGGTTACCAGAGCAGACCGTGGGGCTTCTTCAAGCAATATTGATCAGAATGATCCCAAGTCAGAAAGCCCGGAAGATCTGGGGGCAGTAGGAAGAAGTTCAAGTGGTAATCACATATTAAATCACTGCATGTTTCTCCAGTTTCACTTTGGAGTTATCGGCAATTAATAACCGGAGGTGATAAGTTGAAAATCAGGGTTTTAGACAGAAAAAGTACTTTGGGCAGATCTAGTGTGTGAAACTGCAGACCTAATAAACCAGTGAGGATAGCCTCCTCTCCCTCCCCAAAGATTTTGGACATTATTTTAAAATTTCATCATAACAGGCAAATTTTTTGCCCAGATTTGGCGAGTAATTGTCTTTTGTGAACGTTTTTTTTGTCCTGATTTACAACATATAAGCTGAAAGATTTTTTAAGATATTAAACAATATTCAAGCCAAATTATTTCCCTTTTTACTACTATTTGTAATTATCAAGGTATTAGGTTGCAGGTTGGGTAGGCTCGACCAAAACAGAAAGGTATCTTCTTTCCAATAAAATTTCCCATATAGTGCCTTGTTTGTAGGGTTCCACTCAAATGCATAACTGTAAAAAGATGTTGAGTTGAATTAGATGAGTTCTGAATTGGTTTGTCTTTAATTTGCTCAGCAATGAAAATTTTTTTCCAAGAATTCAAATTTTCATTATGAAGTTTAGGGCAAATTTATTTTTTATTTTTTTTATAGCCACTTCATAGAGTGGATCACCCTGTCCAAGGCCCTGTAACAGTGGCCACTTATAGACGTACAGGGTTCAATTTCTGGAAAGATATCATCTTTTCCTGTTCGGCTTAGCCTACCCAAGTTATTACACCTGGGTTGAGTGGTGGACATGGATGAGCGAGCCAGGCTGGCCGGGGCTCGAACCCGAGATCTTCAACCTGCGATGCCAACATGTTTAACCACTAGGCCATCGCGCCCACAAATGGCAAAAAGCTTCAAACAATCACAAGAATAACAAATTTCAAGCAATGGGTATTTGCATATTAGAAATGTGGTAATAACTTTCCGTTATACTTTGATACTGTTTGAAAATATTCTTGTCGACCGCCGATGAACTGAACTTATAATTAAGTTCCGAATATTAAGAACAACGTTTATATAAAATAGTGTGAATTTATTAAATAAATAGCCATATATTGAAAAACCAAAAGTATAACATACTCGAGTAACGAAATCCATATTTGCCCCCAAAGAAATAGAACAGAAAATGAAAGCCTGGCCTCGTGGTTATCATGTTGGCATCGCATGTTGAAGATCTTGGTGAGACCGGCTCGTCCATGCCCACCAAGTTATTCCCCAAGGTATAACGGCGTGGGTAGACTACACTGAACTGGTAATATCATATCTTTCCAACAACTCTAACCTGGTCTGTTTAAAGTGGTAGCTGGTACAGTACCTTGGTCAGAGTGATCCCACCAAAATAATGGATCTGAAAAAATGTGCTTATGGATTTATTGGTAAAATTATGATTCAAACCAAAATTACTGCCAATTCATTGAGAGTAAAAAAAGTAAATTCAACGAAGAAAACTTTTTCAGCTCAAAATTTTTACCATACTGGCAGAATGCCAGCTGTTCTGCTACTCAGACACCTGAAGAAAATGGGTTCTATCAGAAGATAATTTAGCAATTGAGCAATATTTCATGATGTAGTTTTCATTTAGTAAAATAAAGATGCATTTTTTAATGTCCAGTAGCAACCAAACTGTACAAAAAGTTACGAAATCATCAACACTGCTATAAAATAGCTGTGTTGATGGTTTTAAAGCTCTTCGATCACCCAAAAAATAGGAATCCCTGGCGCAATTTATTAAATTGCTCAAAATATGTCATTTTAAACTGAAAAAATAACTAAACAAATTTACAGGTTATTGCGATATTTTTTGTACTTCATGACTATACAGTATTTCTGGCTAAAAATCCTAATTGTGCTGCTGTCTTGATCACTCACAATATTACTTGTTATTGTCTCATCATTTCAGCCCAGGGGACATCAACCCAACCTGGTGTGAGAATCATCAACCAACAACCATCTAATGGGAAGATGTCAGATGCTGTGTTGTATGAATCACTGCCAGGATATGAAGGGGCGACTCTTGTCATCACCTACTCATTTCCTGCTGGAAGTCTGATGGTGAGTTATCAAATTATTTGAAATAGTTGGATTGTTTTGTTTGAATAGAATAGAATGCAATAATGAATAGAACGCAGAAGTGTATATAATTGTATTGTACGTTTGTGTGTGTTTGTTAGTTTCTGAAGAAATCAGAGTATTTGAATATTTAGTCACAATTAAAATGGAATGTACAAGTGAGACAGCGGTATTTCTTGGATATGAATTTTGGATTCAAAAAATATAAGAAGATGAAATAAATAGGAATCATTTGTTTTCTTTTTTTATATCTATTCCTTGGAGTTGAGTGGTAGGCATGAATTAACAAGCCGGACTGGCCTGGACTCGAACCCGAGATCTTCGACCTGCGATGCCAACATGATAACCACTAGGCCATCGCGCTCACTAATAAAAAGGCGAAGTTAGGTGCAAAGAATATTCTTGGCCTGTTTATTTTTTTCAAAAGCTAGTTTTTGCCATCAGGTATACTCACGTTAGAGATTAAAATAAGCACAATCAGTGGAAAGCAAATGATGTATATCGCCGACGTTTCGATACGAACAAACTTCTTCAGAGCAGAGGTGAACAGAAGTGAAATAACAATTAATATAGCAATATTTTACCGAAAGTCAAATAGAATTATTATTAAAAGTTAAATATTGCTATATTGACTGTTATTTTACTTCTGCTCATCTCTGCCTTGAAAATGTTTGTTCGTTTTGAAACATCGGCAGTAAACATCATTTGCTTTTTCATATTGGAATATGCTCAGATCCAGGATGAAAGCAGGAACCAAATAATGGAAACTCAAGTGGCAAAGATCTATTTGGTGAAGTGATTAAATTTCTTCATACTTCATATTCATTTTACCTAAAAACAGCGAGATATATATTGCGCCGAAGGGACAAATTTGCTAAATTTAGATAGAATTGTGATTTCAAGATTCTTCTTTGCTTTTGCTTTGTTTTTACACGGAGATTGCATATAATATGGGCATATGAGAGGGTGATTCCTATTTCGTGTGATGACAGGTACAGGCATAATTCTTGTAATTCTTGAGGTTCTATTTCGCTCGTGTTAAACAATCAATTAAATGAGCAGAATCGCATCACTCTCGCGGTAAATGTTGAGTAGATTTTGCTACCTTCGATTGAAATTTTGTTCTAAGCCCCGTACCGATGGCCACAATTGCTAGAAAGACATGTTCCTTTCCTGTTTGGCTTAGCCTACCCAAGTTATTATACCCTGGGTTGAGTGGTGGACACAGATTAACGAGCCGGATGCGTCGGGACTCGAACCCGAGATCTTCTACCTGCAATGTACCGTACATTGATAGTAAACATGGAAGTTCAGATAAAATTATATATTGATTTGTCTAAACGTGTCATTTTATCACCATTACATTTGAAAAAATACCCGGCAGTGGTACTCATAATTTTCTAGATACATCCCTGATTCTGCTGTTCATATTTTCATAGGTACGAATTCACTTCCACAAGAGAGGGAATTATTTCAATAACATGTCATAATTTGTTTTCTGATTTGCATATATTTAACTATTACAATACTAAGTTACTCAAAAAACTAATGGAATAATAGGATAAAATTTCACTAATATATGGTCTATTGAATTAGGTACATATATACGTATTCAGTACTTTGTGTGAAACGATTCGTCTAGAAATGAATATGACGTTTGGGCATTGTCATTTTCACGCCTCAGATGTATATGATTCAGTACTTTGTGTGAAACGATTCGTCTAGAAATGAATATGACGTTTGGGCATTGTCATTTTCACGCCTCAGATGTATATGTCAAATTTATGCAGAGGAGTGAACACATGGCAACTCATTATCATCTCGTGGAGCATAAAAGTGATATTTTGAATTCAGTATTTTTAGGAAAAATAAAATCCGTCATAATCTATTTTGCATATACGCAATTTATTATACTGAAATTATTTTCTACGAATTTGTCGAATGTTAAAACTATATTGTGGGATTTATTACTGTTTACTAACTTGCTATAAATCTATCGCCTGTAGATTATTCCAGCCGAAAGTATCAAAATTGTCTCAACTTTTACCTGGAAAGTTATGCGATTTTGCTCGTTCCTTGCATAATACGACCGAGATAGTACCTAAAAATTATAGAATTACTTGCGCCCTAAACGGATTCGAATCAACGGCTGATTGGGATGCGATTATTCAGTTAAATGCACTTGGTCACTATCAGTTAATTGAAATGTAGACGGCGTGTTCTTTGCATTGAATGAAATAGTTATATTTATGTAAGTATGGTTTATTTACATTCATCCGGTAATTGGTCATGCATGATGTACGCTTGGGTCATTACAAATGTTTCATGGCAGTAATTTTTGACAGACTGAGCACGATACAGGCCAGTCTATACGCATTAAATGGTTTATTCATCGCGTGTTTTGACCCGTCGGCGTCCAACATAATATACAATTTTTGCGCCGAGAGCCGGTCGAAGAATGTCCATACCAGTTGCACCCGACCGGTGTGCCTACATCCCTGAGTACATGCTATCACTTAAACATTGTTTTTAATCCAACAAAAACGAGTGAAGCTACAAATACGGAGGACACATTCAAAATATTTCAATTTTCATTTAGTTTGCTGATGTTTATTTATATAAAATTAAAAAAAATTGGCACTGGCATGTAATGCTGACAAAAAGTATATCATGTGATGTGCGAATGCGATCACTCGCTACGAAGGCAAACGATTGCATCATTAATTGTGAACAAACCTTGAAACATTCTATTCCCGATTTTGATCCCGAGGTTTATCAACATATTATGCAATTTTATATTACGCGCCGAAGCCCAGTAGCATTGTTTTAAAATTTTCTGGAGATATTTCAGGCTAGGCCATGCATAGTTCGCCTTCTCTGCGCCTACCCGTCTCCTATAAAGTGACGCCAGTGGGTACAGGCAAGTGATAGCTTGCACAGCTTAGGATTTAACTGCATATCTTGCACTGCTCTTGCTCGACAAAATTATTTTCCTGGGTAGTTTTGTTCAGATGGAACCCATATTCAAGTGAAATTTTTTTATCTATTTCACTCTACTTTCAGAATAAAAAAAAACATATAAACAGTAAGAAATTCCTAAAGGGGCGGGGTCCCATTTTTTTTTTAAAAAACGTTAATAACACTCATTTTTCTATGAAAGAAGATTAAAACGGTCTATGGCAAGTGTTTGAAGTGGTAAATGGAAAAACCACTGAGACAGCTCCAAAAATGTGTGGTTCGATTTTGCGACAGATTTTGGACCCCTGGATGCGCCACTGCTTATAAGTTGCACATTAACACATAAAATGGATCTGAAATATACACTGACATTATATATTCACAAAAAATTGTCTGTATAGTAAGGGTAAATGGTCAAGATCACATGTGAATTGTGGATTAAGAATTTTTTCTATTTTTTAAATTTATGAAAAATATTTTGCTAATCTGAAATTCATGTGCTGTCCAGCAGATTGGCTGAATAACAGCTATTTTGCTACTCAGACACCCAAAGAAGAAGAAAGGTTTGATCAGATGAAATTTTAGTGAATGAGAATTGTTTCAGAGTATACTTTTTGCTAGACGATAACAGACTGGTAGAATACCAGCTACTCTGCTCTACTCTACTCTACTCTAGACACGCGAAGAAAATGGTTTTCATCGAAGAAATTTATCAAATAGGCTTTACTCCATGATATACCTGTGACTAAATATCTCATTCAATGTCTAGTTAGTAGCAACCAAGCTGTATAAAAAGGTTCAAAATCATCAATACTGCTATGAAATAGCAGTGTTGATGGTTTTGAAGCTTTTTGTCCACGTGAAGAAAAAGACACACAAAAAACATTTCAGACACCCGAAGAAAAACAAGATCACTCTGCTGTCAAGTATGAGAAACTGATATGTTGTACTGCTAATGTGCAGCACACGTGTGGCTCATGCTTGACATAATTATAGTTTATTTTCCTTAGTTTACGATATTTTTGTCGATGCCGACGAAAAATGACGAGGCTGATACTAGTGAATATTAAACCATTGGTTTACTCCTGTGATTGGTTGTTCAATCATTTATAAAAATATTTCTTCCAGGGTGTTTCATACGAAGCCCAGAAATTCACAGAATATTTGCCATTAACTGGTGAAGGACAGAGATGCCGTAACTTGCTCAGACAAGCATTCAATGCAGGATCAATTTTCAAGATCCAAGTAGTCAGCACTGGTCGAGGTCGGATCATACGGGATGACAATTTTCCCTGTAAAACAAATAGGACAGGGGGCCCTGAGAAGTGAGTGGTTTGACTTTCTACCTGGTAATTATTCGTACTTTAAAGGAAACAAAAAAATGGTGGATTTTTTATCATTGCCCAGGGCAGATACCACTCACTACACTCCACTATAGTGGTTTAGTTCTGTATGGAATGTTTTCCACTTGAAGTGCAGTTGGTGGTGCTGCATGTTGTAATAGCACGTTGCCATGTAAGTGGTTGTTGGTTTTATTTGGTTACTTCTTCCGGCCTTGCTTGAAGTGAATTCAAAACTCATGATTATGCTTCAGATTGATCACAAGGTTAATTAAATCCATCTATGCAATTGCAACAAAAAGAGCAGTAAATTATGTTTTGTAATAGAGACCGATCGATATTAATTTTCCATGCTGATATTATTGGCACTCGTGCAGATGATGTCAATAAAATATCGGCGCATACGAATTATAGTTAGTACTGAATATATATATCAGTCGATTTCAACGTCTTTGGTTCGATATAATAGCATTGCATAAACGAAAGTCGCGATTTAACAAAAAAATTGTGGTGAAATGAAGAAAGCACAGTCAAATTGGAATAAATCTTGTTTTGTCAAGTATGGACCAATTCGGGCAATCGTCCACCTGTGTTAAGCACCATGGTTTTGTTGTAGTGCCCGCCACTCTTTGTCAGCTTGAAATATACTATGAGAATTTGTCTATAATTATCAGCAAAAATTGCCAATATCGATACATTAGCCAAAGTCAATACCAACGGCAATATATATCGGTCTGACCTTATTGTGTAAGGTCATTATTAGATTTTATGGAATCAACCAATATTCTGGTAAACTTGGCATAGCGTAGATCGGTGGTTCCCAACCTTTCTTATGAGCGACCTTATTTTTTAGAAAAAATGACACACAATATCTTGCGACCCGAGCATATTCACTGTTATATTATTACGATACATAATTATCTCAAAATGTTTTAGCGATCCTCGGGCGCGCAAATATTTTTCCAGTTACTTTTCATGGAATTTACTTCGAAAAAAATTTTCTGCACTTTCAGCGAGCAATAACCGACTTATTGCAATTTGATACTTTCCACCTTCACTCTTGGTGAATAGGTGATTCATGTACGAAATGGGCGACCCATGGGTTGGGAACCACTAGTGTAGATCAATCGACATTCATTCATGTTCCCAATTAGAAGAGAATAAATATGACAACCATTGGTCACATCTGGATCTATCTTTTGTAGTATCATCCATCAGTGAACCATGCTTGGCCAAACATATTTAGTCAAAATTTTCTGATTGGTAAACGGCTCCTACTTACCATATCCACACATTGGAATAAATATCAGACAGGCAACTGATTTGTTATGACTTTAGAACCAAATCAAATGCTAAGCTTTCTTCCCATACTTATTTTTCAACTGAACTCTGTCAATTATGGACCATAGATGAACCCCAACTCAGCATTTCAATCCATCTACAAAACTCTAATACAAAGACAATTCCACAAACTTGTTGGTAAAACTTGTTATTCTGATTTATTTCAGCAATGGTCATCCTGATGAGAACCATGTCGAAAGGCTAACAAAAGCATTGGAAGCAAAGGGATTTAAATGAAAATCAATATTGAAATCGTAACACGTAGTGAGGAGTGAAGGGATTTGCCAAGAAATATTCCGAATCAAACATGAATTGATCCATGCAATATTAATCAACAACATTGAACATCCTATGTAGATGACAACTGTCAAAACTTTTTCTTTATTATGTATCCAATATTTTGTGGGCACAATGGCCTAGTGATTAACATGTAGGCATCGCGGGTTGGATATCTCTGGTTTGAGACCAGGTGAGTCCGACTCGTTAATCTATGCCCACCACTTAGCACAGGTGTGATAACGTGGGTAGGCTAAGCAGAACAGAAAAGATCATATCTTCCCAACCATTTTTTTACAGCCACTTCTTAAAGCGGATCACCCTTTCCAAAGCCCCGTAACAGCGCTCGCTTATAGATGGACAGGGTTACAATTACTGGAAAGATATGATCTTTACCTGTTCGGCTTAGCCTACGTAAGTTATTACAACCTGGGTTGAATGTTGGGCATGGATAAGCTAGCCGGACTCGCCAAGGCTCGAACCCAAGATATTCAACCTGCGATGCCAACATGTTTAACCACTGGGCTATTGCGCCCATTTTAACCCTGTCCGTCTATAAGTGGCTTTAAAAAAAGAAGCGACTTCAAAAAACAATAAACAAATATTTTAATGTGAGTCACATAATCATACCCGAACAATATCAATGCTATTGCTGGTGTTTGTGTCAAATATTTGTTAGTATTTTGGTGAAGAGACAACGTTGAGGATTCAATGAAATTCATTTATCATTATATATTCACTTACGATTGTAATGGTTCCAGCTATTCCAAGCTTGACTGCATTTTTTACAAATAAATTTCAATTTTCTATGAAGTCATGATTTATGTCATGTCATGCAATGTGGTATTTGACCAATTTCATGATTTTGCTGCATAAATATAATGCTTGAGCATATTTGAAAACGAAAAATACTTGTAAAGAGAAATCTAATTGAGGTTTTTCCTGGCCTATCATATTTGTATACGTCCTATCTTTTATATTAGTTTGTATAATTGCTTCATTATATATCATGCAACTAACAATATGTAAATATTTTAGATTTAATTGGTTATTTTTATCTAAAACATTTTATAAATGAATGAAATATTCCAGTTTTCCCAACTAATTCATATCGATCTACGCATCCCTAAGATTTTAGGTTCAAATCTCACGTGGGATGCTTATACGCGAGAGGTTTGCTAAACGCCTCGTCGGTGCCTTATATGCAAGAGGTTTGTGCTCTTAGAGACACTCAACATGTGACACTTTAGATGCCCGAAGGAAAACAAGATCCCAATAATTACTGATATTGATGGTTTATCAAAATCACTTATGCACAATCTTCTGTAAAATATTCTTGAGGTATTGATAATTTAAAAGGCACACTTCCTATGAGGTAATAATCAGAATTAAGTTATTTCGTTGTTATAATGGTGGTATTGGTTGGTTTTATGTTAATACTGATATTTTCAAAATTTCATTATTTTTCATGCCTTAAGTGGTGCCTGAAGCCAACTAACTAATGGCCACCAGTACTGACAGCTGCGTTCGGAGTCATGGTAACGAAACTTAGCCGCCATTGGCAACAGCAGTGATGGTATTTGTCCCGGGCGATGGTAAAACCGTCTACCGCCCTCTTTTATCCGCCACTATAACACACAGAAAATACGTTTGGACCATTCTAAAGGTCACCTGTGGGAACTATATATTCCATAAACAATACTTTGCTCAAAGTCAGTTTCCTCATTTATATTACTTTTGTTAACTTGCTTTAATATATATCATGCAACTAACAAAATGCAAATATATTTTGAACTGACATATTTTGATCACCTGTTGTTGGAGTTCGTGTCAAATTACCATGAAGTCAAAGGAGGATAGGATATCATTTTTAACCTGTGGGAGAGGAAAGCCCATAATACAGCTTAACCATATGGCAAACACGACCTCTCGTGCAGATACCAGTTCCAAATCGGGGGTGAAGGTTTTTGATTATCGTGTTTCTCATTTTTACTATGCATGGACCTGGTTGGTGGAGGAAGCCGTAAGCGGCGCTTACGTAAACGGGCGAGGCGTCCAGCAGACCTCTCGCAAATAATCATCATCCCTAACAGGATTCGAACATGCGTCATGACGATCAGAGATGCGTAGCTCGAAGCGTATTTCCAACGCTTTACCGACTGAGGTAACCGGGCTGTGTCGTAGTCCTTGTAGATTGAATGTAGTTCTTATAATTTCTGTTTTTTAAGTTAATGGTGTCACGTATTTGGGGATGAACGTAAAAATATACAACTATTTATGACAGATAAAATGCGAAAAATAATCCAATTGAGTGTCATTGGATATAAATTTGTGATGATTTACGGTAGAATTGATTCAAAATAAATGTATTTGACAAAATACTTTATGATCTAAAATGGACTTTTCACTTTGTACTTAATGTTATATTATGAAATCACAGATCTATTGTCAGTCAATCAATGTCTGCTTAGAATATTTTTTGGAAAAATAGAGCGTATACTTCACGAAAAATATAATGCAGTACGTTTGCGGGAAGATTTTAAAGAAAAAAAAAACAGAAATTCAACCCTATCTACTAAAAATCTTGAAACTTCCAACTATTTGAATCAAATCTTGTCAAATTTAACAATTGCTATTGAGAAATTGAGCAAATTGAGCGCGTACGTCCACCATGTGCAATCCCTGTCTCTGCCCTTCATACCAACGAGCATTGCTCACACCCAGACAATCACCTTTAGATCAAGCGCACCTTTCTATGTCCAGCCCAGCCCCGACGAACACTAGACTTTTAATGAAGAAAAATTAGTACTCAGCAGGGGAAAATATCAGGGCAAATTTTAACAGCAGGCAAAACCAGTAGTCTTCCGATACGAGATCTGTGACGACCCAAAAGACACTGTTTTGGCGCAATCCCGACGTTGTGCGGTGAGAGAATAAGGATAGGTTGCCAGATCACATTCAAAGAGAAATTCGTCTTATTCCAACGATTCCCAATGCATTGGATGAAACATATCAAATAAAATATATATATATGGATAAACGGCACATTGTTTAAAATAAAACTTTCAATCCACATATCATCGATGACAACATCGATGGCTCGACAACTAATTTGGCGGAATTTTTCGGATTGTTTTGAAATAGGGAACACTAAAAATACAAAAGCAAGAAAAACCTGAAATAAAAAAGAAAAACACGTGTTAGACATAGACATATTTATTTTGATTGGATACGTGTGTAACACGTGTTCACTCACCAGGGTGCCTGGTAAGCCCAATTGGTGAAGCGAATGAAATACCGGTACTCTTCGAGCTACGCATCACTAAACCTAGTGTTCGAATCCAATTGAGAAATGTTCATATGCGAGAGGTCTGCTGGACGCCTCGTCGTTGTACGGTGGTTTACGTAAGCGCTGCTTACGTCTTCCTCCACTAACCATATCCACGCCGATTCGGAACTGGTGTCTGCACGAGAGGGTCGTGATTATCCATATGATTTACTATATTCTCGGCTTTCCTCTCCCGCAGGATAAAAATGAAATCCCATTCATACAAATTTACTTTAACAGACACGGATTCGGTGGCGTCATTGGTAAAAATAGTGATTGAATTCTTTTTATTGCAATCTTCTATTTAAATATGTTATACATTCATGATATCGGTCGTCTGTCACTCTTTTATGATTATGCACAAACGGCGCTAGAGAGTTGGGAATACCTCAATGCAAAAACATGAACAAAGGTCTGCTTTGGTTTTCTAAATCTACTTACAGCTTAGACGCACGAAGCAAACGGCTGCCACCTAAAGAAGATTTAGCAAATGGGTAGCCTCTTATATATATTTCGTGCTAGAAGATTTGAATTTATATTCTTGAGTGTCAAAACCGCCAATACTGCTATAAAAGGGCTTTGTTGATGATAATAAAGCTTTTTGTTCATCTGAAGAAAATGATATGAACGTTTCAGACACCTGAAAAAAAAAATTCTATCTGCCCTGAGCGGTGATAGCCATATCCGCGACTTCTCGAGGTGTTGAATTCTTTCAGTCGCCTGTTATGACATACAGGAAACTGGGTGCGAGATTGAATACATTTTTCAAGATTTTATGTGGTGATTAAACGCCCGCAAACTCGTGGTCTGACGTTATCTTTCAATATTCAAGTAAGCCCGAAGCATGTTTTTAAACTTGACTGTAAGTAGGGCTGGGCAATTCGGTTCCGTGATTCGAAGCGCAATATATTCGAGTCAATCGCAAATCAGTCTTAGGAACAAATGCATACTAATTGGACAAGAATTTTTATTTTTAACGACAAAATACAATCGATTTTGGTCAAATATCAAACGAAAAGATTGTCATCCTCGATTTATCATCTGTATTAACGCCGATATAGTAGGAAATCTAGAGAAAGATTTTTAATGGTCAAAACTCGATTGTGCAGTTGTACCTTTTCCGCAGCTCTTGCCATCAAGTGACCACTGGTTCATTCCCTTTTGGCGTTGCCGCCTGGCATAAAGCAAACTTCAATAAAAAATGATTTGGCCACACTAGCAAGGCCCTACGACAACATTTATAATTAAATGGGGCTAGTGGTCATTGATGAATGAACGATTTCTTGCTCGTTAAAAATTATCTTGAATATGAATGATACACACTGCGATCCCAGGATTTTTAACTGCCATGTTAACATGATAACCACGGGTACAACTCAAGAGTTTTCAAACTTCTCTGTATTGTATTCTAGTAAATACTTTATCGGGACCGTCGAACATATTCAAATGTCTTTTATTTTGTTTCAGCTGACGAACCCGGATGATTTACCAAATTCACAAGTAAACGTTGAGCATTCCGTCATTTATGCTACTGTTGTACGCAATACGGAAGATGGCGATAAAGAGACTATTTCACCTGCGATATATTGTGTTCCAATACCCATGGCCTTTTCACCAGTAATCAACAGAACAAAGGCTTCATCATCATAAAACAATCAGTAGCATTGATTCGGAATGAACGATAAGACTGTGTTACTACGCTCACAGGGTTTCCACAAGAGTCGCATCATAGCCTACAATTTAACTTATGTAAAAATAAATATTTCAGGATTACCGTAAAAAATGCGCTGATCTCCCTTATTGGTCACAAAGACATAGGGAGCTCGAGTGCTCCATCCAGATTTAAAATAATATGCAGACGTTAATATCAAACCGCAGTTCAATCGAATCCTAACATATTTGTCCGTGTCAGAAACTAGTGCAACATTGTTCACTGATGACATAAACACATACTTTTGTTTATTGTATATCTTACTGTTTATATTTTTAAAAATATTGGTGAATTGTATGGATCGTGTCGCCATATGGAACGGAGTAAATTTTAGACTCTTATTTGTACCTTTTTATATATAAGAACACATTAAATACCATGGGGTTCAAAATTTCACGAGAATTTGGCGATGAAAACAAATTCAACATATGAATATATTCTGAATGTGTGAGATTTTTGGAGATTTCTATCTCTTATCTCTGATTATTTATTTCTATATATAATTCTTATACTTGTTTAGCCATTTTTGTTTTTAAAATATACATTTAAGAACATTTATGAGCGAGGAACAACAAAAATCCAATTTTTTTATCTTAACTAAAATAAACGTATGCAATGTACACTAAAATGCGAACTATCGATAATCATTAGACGCTCCCACACGTCCGCCAAACTCGAAAAATTTTTTCCAACGTTGAAGAAGAAAAAAACGGAGAGGACAAATCTCACAGGCAACCCGCGGTTGTAGAGCTAAAGGCTACGAGAACAGGAAAATTGTCAGGTTACTTTTTCTTTACCACCATTTCTCGAATATTTTTTCAGCATCCCGCGAGCATCTCGCAGCGCAAAAGGCAAAAACAAGGAAGAAAAGGCTGAAAATACGGCTCAACCCATTACGGGGAACCACGAGCTCTTTGCTGATACAAGTTGTAGATAGAATAGTTTCCTCCACCAGTAGTACTGTCACTTAGTTTAATGCACGGGCATGGTTGGTGGAGGTGGTCATAGTATTCAGGTCAACTGCAGAAGACAAATATTGAAACGCATATCTTTCATCATATTCCTTGGTCCGATTGTTTAATTGGGTGAAAGCAATCTAAAGGCGTAATATATTGGATAATATGAGACATGGTGTGAAAAATTTGGATTTATTTGTTGAGTGTTGTTTTGTGTGCGAGGTTAGTTAACGTGATATAAGTTTTGAAGAAATAATCTAAATAAACTTATCTTACACCAAAAAGTTAGAACAACGTCAGCCACGTTCGCAGGAAGTTGGAATTTATATCGCAACATTACTAACACGACACGATTAAAATAAATTGAAATTACGATTTGTAGAATTCTGGATTCTCAATTCTTCTTGAATGTAAATATCAATATCCAGGATTATGACGAGGTATCGTATTTGCCGAATAATGAACAATCGCACAAGCACAAGAAAATCGAACACGCATTTTTATATACATGATAAATCTTATTTTATATTATAAAACAACAGTATTGGTTTGCCTTGTTTATTCTTACTCTTAGATAGCGCTATTATTAAAGTTGTTTCAGATTCAGGAACAATATCAACAAAAATTACATCCACTTTTAACTGAATTCCAGGTCATTTCAGGTCTTGCAAAGGCGACTAAAATGATTGCAAAATAGTCGTGTGTGGTTGCAACATCTCCCAGGGTAGATACCACTCACAGCCTTTTATTATAGCAGTTCATTTCTGTTTGGGATTTTCTCCGCTTGAGTGCTGTTGCTGATACTGTATGTAGTTGCTCATGTAGGGCTGGGCAATTTGACCCGGTGATTCGAATCTATAGCACAATAAAACACAGTAAATCGTTCATAGGAACAAAAACTTCCATTTTTCTTTTTTAACAAGAAAATGCAATCGGATTTGGTCAAATTTGACCAAAATCGATTATATTTTGTCGCTAAAATATGATAATTGTTGCCCTTAGACACTGGGTATGACCTGAAAATGTTCACTATAAACTGTAAATTTTTGATTCTCACAATAGGGTATTTGCTATTTACATGCAATTGGTGATTCGATTCGGGAAAACATTCAAATTACAAATGATTCGGTTTTGCCCAGCCTTGAATATAAGTTATCTTTATTCGGATCCTTATAGATACTGCTTCGGCGCTTGCTGAGAGCGAATCTCAATAACACAAAAACGAATAGGAGTACTTTGTAACCAGATTATTATGTTACGCGTGAGGTTTAATTCAATATGTTGTATTTAAAGAGAATTGTTGTTTAAGAATAGATTTAGGAGAAACAGTAATTGAACTAATAAACTGACTAATAAAAAATCAATATAATATATATTGTGTAATGCATTCATGCAGAACTGAAAAAATTCAGAAAATATGGACAAGATATATTTCGCCAATAACATGGAATATGGAAGAACGGCATAGTTGATTAAATACAATTGTCGAAGCGTTCACTGTTCGGTATGCTTGTACATTTGTATGTAGGACTTTGTGACGAATTGCAAGTTTCCCTTTGTGAAGTATGAGCCAGGATGTATCCCAAAAATGTATCGTGCACTAGCGGGAAAGTTGCAGCGGCATAAAAAGGATTTAGAGGAGTGATATTAAATATAGTATAAAAGAGAAAAATGCCAATTTTAATTGATTATCATCTGAATGTTGACAAAATAATTAGTGTCCATCACCCACGAAATTTTATTTGGATCCGCGACTGGTAGAGTGAACATGTTCTGTTATGTATGGGTGGGTCATTGGTGGATCGCAGTGACACATAATTGACAAAATATAAATTTCCACGTCTTAACACTGTAATTTATCGACTAAAATGTTTCCTTTTGGTCAATGTCCAATGTCTGACAGGTTCGAAGAGGATCAAGTAAAGATACATGTATGCAATATAGTTTATTGTTCTAGATTCGACATTTCTTTCACGTCATCATCATCACTTGTTTACCACTTCATAAACGTGATCTGCTTTTGTTGAAGTTGAATTGTTGTAAACAGGTTGATTTTGTACAGGTTGTGCGACTTCATGATATTCTGAAAGATATGTTTATATGTCAGTTTGTATCGGTTAATTGCGGACTTCTTATTTTTGCTCGTCATCTGAATTGTGCTCGCAACCTTGCTGATTTACATGTATCGTAAACCTATAACTTTTATTACATACATTTTTAGATGCCTGAGAAGTGAAAAGAACGTACTTTCATAACGCCGAGAATGGAGACTCGGACCAGACTGGTATAGTACTTATATTTTCGGGTCAATGTTTCCTATTTTGCTCAACTGGCTCAACTTCGAAAAATATTAAAAAAAATAAAAATATCATGCTTCTGGCAAGATATCTATTCTCCATTGAGCTAGTGACTTTTTTATATTTTTCAAAAAAATTCTGTTATGGATTATTTTGGAGGTTTTAGCTTCAACGATGTAGACGAGGCTAAAACTAATCACTGTACTTTACTATGGCGATTCAGTCCTTTTGGGCTTTAGCTTAGAGTGCAGTTGTTTGTACTATACTTTGTAGTAGCTCTTAACCCTTAAGTGGGCGTTAGTTGGTTCTGCTTCCGTCCTAGCTTAGAGTGTAAAAGAATTGTCAACAGTGCGACCAATCAATGACTTGCCACAACATATTTAGAGTCAACAATCAATGTAAATGGAGGTTTTCACCTGAAGTGTTGATCTGTCCCACGTTGATATAATTAGACGTTTCCGTCATTGGAATCGGGATCTCGTATCTGGCATCTTCTGGCTCCAAATCGTTGCGACCTGTTGAGGCTTTTTTGCTGTAAAAAAGAATTGTTTACGTACGGTTTTTGGAGTTAAAAGATTGTCTTTTCAGGAAAGACTTTTGCCCAGAACTGCTGCTTTCTGGAAATCTGTACCTTCGCGCTGTTTTTCGGAGAAAAGTAATTCGAATCTCTTCAAATTGCAATCATCGCGTGTAATAGATATTTCTAGCAAAGAGTGTCTCCTAACCTTACTTTAAGCAACATTTCAACAAAAAAGGAATTGAATAAAAAGCACGAATTTATAATACAAACTGCCACATCGATTCATGTTAATAAATCTATCTGATTCATTTATTTTACCTTCTTTTTCTGAAAAGTTTCACACCAGCCATAAGAATGATTGCAAAAACAGCAACTCCAAGAAGTACAGCTAATATCAGTGTAGTTTGGTTGTTTGAATCTTCTACACTTTCATTCCCTGTTGTCGGAATTCCAACAAGAACTGTGGAATAGTATCCTGGAAAACAAAGCAGTAACAGATGACAGTAACATTCTTAGTTTATTCTTGAAATAGAGGATATCTTGAAATAGAGGAGCGTCCCGTGTTTTATGCATGATTGGAGGAATAGATTTATAAAGGGCAGGGCTGTCAAACGGGGCTGATTTTAGGTCATAAATGGCGTAATTATTTATTTAGGTTGTTGTTTTCATAAAATATTGACCATACTTATCATCAATTTTAATGTTGAAATTACTGACATAAAGGTACTGGTACTGATCTAATAAAGTTTATTGGTACTCAAGCCATGTCCTTTATTTTGTGTCTTTTGTTTTTGTAATATTTCATATAACCGGAAAATACAGCTTTGTTGGTGTGTTTCTGCGGAGGTGTATTATCTGCTTCCGATCTAAAATTACACTAATCCTGTGAACACAGTTTCTCAAACAATCATAAATTGAACGGGCAAATATTCAGGGACATGTCGTAAAAGAAGCACAACTGCTGTGTTACTACGAGGAGCTGAGAATTTCAACTCAAATCATTAGCGCAATAACACAAACCCAAACACATTAACTAGAAGCCGTCGGCCGTTCATACCTTCCCCACTTTTAGTTGTTTGGTTTTCAACATGTACTGTGTGATTGTATCCTGTAATAAGAGGTAAAGATAATGCCAAAAACCTTATTGAATGAATTGAACCCCCACAAGCGCAATGTTTCTTCCTATACTAAATATACAATCACAATACTGTTACTTTTGATCAGTTTCGCGTTGTTGAATTTTCAACGTATGTGGCGGAATTGTATCCCGTGTTGTAGACAAGAATTCTCACTTTAGCCTTATTATATGCACGCACTGTCGACATAACCGGGGTAGGGGCGAAGGATCATGTTCCCTTCAAATTTATAGAAAGTGGGTGAGCATTCGTCCCAACATTTTGACCAAAAATTGTTCGCGCTTTCGACGCGCAATTTTCTCGTAACAGAAAAAGACAAATTTCGATCTTTATTTTTTCATGTTCGTCCGAGAATGAGACTTCCAGCCGCCACTACGAACATCACAAGCGTCGATGAACCTTCATATACAAAATAGCGACGGTGCCCAATCTATAAAATGTGTAAATTTTCGACGCTTCTATTGAACAACATTTTGATGTTTTAGGGCGTTCAAAACCCATATTTGTCTTTGAATATAAAAATTGTCTCACAAAATTATTAAACAATCTGCGCATTTTTTATATTATTTGCTTTAATCTGCATCAAATTTTCATTTTTTGTTTTAAACAATTTTCGGTAGCGGCCCAAATTATGACGCTATAATTTCATTACTCAAAGCATCTCTCCCCACTGGATATTTTAGGAACCGCCCGGGGCCCCAATCTTCTGGAATAAGAAAATATCACTGTTGCGTACGCCTACTTACCTTTATTAACGCATTCTTGATATTCATATTTGATCCGGAATCCCATCCCACTGGAAAGTTTTTTCTCGTCGGCGAAAGTTTTACCATCCGATATATATCCTACAATGACTCCGTCTGCAAGTGATGACGTTGGGACTTCTTTGCAATACAGAGAGTTCGAGAAGATGAAGGTTGTTGCGGTATAATGTGGGGGACCGATGTATTTTTCGCAAGGCTGTGTAACTGGAATATGAAGATAATATCATTCATGTTTATGAAAAAACGGAGAACGTTGAAGGCGAACGTGGAATCAGGCACTAAACTGGGCGGTATTTTAATATTCTGTGGCGCTGATCGGGGCTGGGCAATTCGATTCGATGATTCGAAGCACAATTTATTCGAATAAATCAAGAATTGCTCATAGGTACAAAAACTCGCTAAATGATCTAGAATTTTTTAAAATAAAGGTATTTTGTAGTTACAATATGAGAATTTCTCGATTTTTATAATAGTGACTGATGAGAAACGGAATATTTATTGTTTACATGGAATTAATGATTCGATCCGATTCGAAGTCCAAATGATTCGGATTTGCCCAGCCCTAACGTTGATAAATTCTTTTCACAGATCTGATCGTGTTATAAAATGAACTTAAATTTCACAGTGGAAATATAAAGAAGTGGTTGATAACTTTACCGTCGCGCTGGGGAGATAACACTAATTGCACTTTACAATGGCGGTTTACTTCTATATGGAAGGTTTTATGCCTAATATTATATTGCAATATATTTTTTGGGATAATAAATTTCTTCTCACCACCATCAATAGTAAGGTTGTACGATGTTGAACAAATTTTTTTGCGGTCATTCGATACAAAATATAATCGTTGATAGATGATCGCCAATGTCAATGTGTAGTTCTTATCACTTTGAGGAGGAAGAAATTTCCATGAACAGTTTGCGATCTTTCCATATTCATTTCTGAAGTTTGGTGATTGGATTGTACCGCTGCCATTGTTTATCACTTTTGTAGCCCCATCGCAAGGACCATTTTGTATTTCTGTAGAGACCGGAAAAATCAAACTGTAGAATTCTATTTATATTTGTAAATGGTTCTGTTCGATACTGATACGATACTGAAAATTTCGTCGGATATAAAGCTATTTTTTTCATATTCGACAGATTTTTCGAATATTCGATGCGGAATGAATTTGATTTGGTACGCAATGAAAATATCCTACCCCAAAACAAACGCCAAAAAGTACAACTGTACTCGTTGGGAACATCTGATAAGATTCGGCTTTTAAAATATGTCGTTTTATTTCAATCAGAATTAGTAATACGTGTACTGTATCATGGGCAGCGGGACAATAATGAGAAATATTAGTACGTTGCTATATATATATAAATATATATATATATATTTATATATATATATATATTTATAGCCACGTCTTAGAATGGATCATTCTGTCCTAGGGCGGCCACGGATAGTGTTACAGTTGCTGGAAAGATATGATCACTTCTTGTTCGGCTAAGCCTCCCCAAGTTATACACCCTGGGTTGAGTGGTGGGCATGGATAAGCGAGCCGGACTCGCCGCGACTCGAACTCGAATATATATATATATATATATATAGGTATGTTATAACCAATTAGGGATACTTTCGGGGATATAAAAAACGAGGGGGTCAATGAATTCGATTTTTATACCCGCGAATATCGCCCTAATTGTTAATTACCTATTTAATATTTATATAATTTTTCATTGTTACGGTAAAGGACATGAAACTATTTCCAAGTTGACGCAAAAATTACATGAATCGGATACACGGTGACAAAAAGTACAGTAATTTGTTCATGTTCATGTGGACTTTATATTTGATTTCCTGTCACAGACCGATGATATCGTAATTTTTGTTAACAGTGTAGTCCATCCGACAAGTTAATCTTGTTAGAATTTCAAACTTACTTTTAACGCATTCCTCATATGTATAATTGATCTTGAACCCCATGTTCAGTTGCACCCGTGTTCCATATGTTTTACCTTCCGATGAATATTGTACAAGAACATGTTGTAAATGCTGCTGGTCAACATTCTCACAGATATTTGTGTGAGAATATGTATAAGTAGGAAGACCCATTCCTGGAGAGTAGTGTTGGCAGTCCTGTGTAACTGAAACGACAGCGCGAATTTATGTACAGCATAAAGCACAGTTATTTATTCCCAATCCCAAGTAGTAAAAACTGGTGTATTAAAAAGACTATGCAATCGTCAAAAACAATATTATCGTTTATACAAATATATATATATCAATAATTATATTATTTTGAAACGGAAATGCGTGCATTTTTCTGATCAGTCATCGTTTCCAATTCCTTTGAGAAAATGCTGTAATGCTGAAAATACCTTTCGGCAACAACCAGATCTGAAACCGACTATGCACGGTAGTGTTTATAGGTTGAAGGTTTTAGGTGCCTAGTTTACATAGTATACCCAGGTTATTTCAACAAAGTCCTTTTACCTAGTTTCGCAGAAATCTAATTTACCTAGTTGAACTTTTACCGAGATTTTATGTTTTAAATTTTACTTAATTAATTTACTAGATTAAATAGGTAAATTTACCTAATTATTTGATGTATTTAAAAAATCAATAGAAGCCTGGTTTAAAAAAGTAGGTGAATTATATATTTATTTTAAAAACGCTTTTGAAATAGTAAATTCGGTACTTTCAATCTTCAAATCTATCAAAGGCAGCTGAATGACGATTACCCAGTTTACCTGGTTATTAATCCAGATACTCCCTAGTTTGGGAAGTGAATCCAGGTCACCTAGTAATACTTCACCTAGTTTACTGGTAAATTCGTTTTACTTTACCTCATTAACATAAAAACTAGGTTGCCATTACTAATGGACAGCACTCCTTTTTTATTGATGAAATTTTTTCAACGGAAATCTTGATGATTCAAAAATATTGTGTGCACGCATGTTATTGATAAGCTTGAGTCACTGATAGATCACGCCGAGGAGTCGCGGTCCTTCTGTGTCTCATGCTTGACGAAATAAAATTGTCTGTTTGTGAAGCAGCGCCTAAACGAAAAAATAACGAACACAACTACCATTTAAATCTACATCAAAACGCAGAAGCAACTTTTTTAGAATCCGAAAACAACCTATTCTATAAGGGAGTGCAGAACTATCGTTTTCGTTATTTTTATCTATTTTTCGGCAGTTTTATGTTAATATACAATTAAAACCCTATTTTATAGGAAATTTTTTGGCCTATGGCGCCGATGATAACTTCATAACTTCACTTTAATTTTTCCACTGCCTTTTCAAGGCTTTAAATAGTAAGTGAAGTGCAATGAGTGGTATCCATGCCCCGGGCGATAGTTGAACTATCTATATTTCATATTTGTATCAGTTTGTTTGAGTGTGCCCTATTTCATCGCGCATAGCGGCCACAAAACTCGGGAGTCCTAAACCATCGAGAGTATTTTCAATTTTAAAGAAAATGGAAAATTTAGCTACAACTGAAGTTAACAGATTATAAACTTACCATTATTTATGACCAGTAGATAATTTCCTGAACAATCTTTGCGGCCACCGGAAGATACGAAAAATAATCTCTGGTAAACTATCTTCAGTGTGAGTTTTGAATGTTTTTCATCTCCTGGGAACAGAAACTTCCAGGTACAATTTGCTGCTTTTCCATATTCATTTGCTGGGTAATTGGGAGACTGTATTGTTCCAGTCCCGTTATTTATTACCATTACGCCCCCATTGCACTGGGCTTTTGCCAGCCAAATTGTTCCTGAAAAGAAACAAATGCACAATATCTTCTCAATTCGGGATGGCTTTTTCAGAATTTTAATAGTTACCTTGCAGCCAAAAGCGGGAGGGGCCTTGAAAAAATACCATTCTACATGAAAGAGTAAAATGTATTCGCAACCACGCAGTATACGGCAACAACAGTAGCATCAATGCCCGTTAAAATGATTTTTTTACAGCTACTTCTAGGGATGCATCACCCTGCCCAAGATCTGGTACCGGCGGCCACTTGTGGGCGAGCAGGGAATTAGTTGCGTTTGACTCATTTTGTACTAATAGATCGCACCGATGATTCTTCGTAAATTAAATTTTTGATCGCCT
Source organism: Styela plicata (assembly GCA_963675895.2). Taxonomy (NCBI): domain Eukaryota; kingdom Metazoa; phylum Chordata; class Ascidiacea; order Stolidobranchia; family Styelidae; genus Styela; species Styela plicata. Next base: position 22,624,374 of record OZ023142.1, read on the forward strand.
CAAACGTGACTTACACTTTTTTTATAGCCACTTCTTTGAGTGGGTCACCCTGTCCAAGGCCCTGTAACAGCGGCCACTTATGGGCGGACAGGGTTACAATTACTGGAAAGATATGATCTTTTCCTGTTCGGCTTAGCCTACCCAAGTTATTACACCCTGGGTTGAGTGGTGGGCGTGGATAAGCGAGCCGGACTCGCCGTGGCTCGAACCCGAGGTCTTTAACCTGCGATGCCAACATGTTTAACCACTAGGCCATCGCGCCCACCAACGCTTGTTAACCCTGGGCCAAAAAAGCAAGCAAAAAAAAAACGCGAACCGTGGTACAACGGCGAAGTACCCGGCAATTCTCTCTCATATACTCATTCCTCACGGGATTCGAAACCAGGAAAGATGTGTAGCTCGCCGTGTATTCGCGCTCGCTGGAACTTACCAACTTAGCTAAAAACCCAGCTATATAAATCTTTACTCAACTTGCACTTGATTTCTAATGAATGGACATTTCATCTTTATTCCTGACGTTTCCCAATTACGTCACTGCCCTCAGAATACATCCCCCGAACAACACCCATTCAACTTACCTAGATATGTCAGGAAAATAACCATCAACCATCTTGCTCCCCAACTCATTGTGAACACTTTTAATCTTATATTATATGTTCAGGTTGCCTCGTATTATTAAACATAGCCTCAGTGAATACAAACTGTTATAAAACTAATGCATTAACAACGTCATTTCTATCTATCAACTCCCACACATCCGTCTTCTGCTCGTTACAAAGCAAACGTTCAAATGACTTAGGTATCTTTTGAAATATGATTACTATTGTGTTTACCAGGAAGTTGGATAAATTTTTTGAAACGTTGAACCCGCAATAATCTCATAATAATACGCATCACTATGAGAAAAATGCAGTGAATTTACTGTTTATTTGGAGTAAATTGTAAATTTTGAAAACGCGCTGTTGATGAGATGAAGTAGGGACTGATGCTGGATCGCACATTAGCGGTCCGTTTCATCACCAAACCATACTTGGTCTCAGAAAGTCGATTCTATAGAATTATTTAAATATTAACGTGTAAAACTAAAAAAAAATTATTACAGTGTCGTAGATAGTTTCGTTAAAGCAAAAATATTCGAACTTGCAATATTTTTAATCGGATAAATGCACAAACTTACTTTTCTCCCTTTTTTATCAGTAATTTCAAAGGTAAACTATGAGCAAGGCTTTTCGCCGACTTCCGCCCACAGAAAAGCGTGACTGAGCAATTTTTTACACCTTGAGTCGCATGGTGGACATAGACTAACGAGGTGAACTTACCGAGATTCTAAGTCTTTTCGATTCGATATCATTGACCTGCGATGAATATGTAAAAACCACTACGTCAATATATCCGGCAAAAATAATATGAAAAATGTGAAATTTAAAAATATGATTTTTTCACCAAAACTCATCAACTGAAGGCGCGCAAAATTTTTCAGTCCTTTTGTGGGATTATTCACCACTTTGGAAACAAAAAGTATAGAAACTATACACGTGCTTCGAACGTCCGAGAATTTTAATTATTTCGAAATAATGAAATAAACTTTATTTCACAGTATACAATTGACATTGTTTACAATTTTATCCATTTACGAGATCTTGCGTCTTGCCATTTCTTTTAGTGCCGGAACCAATGAGGAAACGGTGAACTTATCGAGCATCGTCCCGACATTTTCCTCGCCTAAAGGCACTCCGTATGTACTGTTTTTGGAGCCATTTTTTATATTCATATATTCGACTTTGTCCATATTTCGGCGCGGTTCGAATCCGCGTTATTCAAAAAACTTAACCCCTCTGGTTCAGCCGCTAGTGAGTTGGATCGCATAGTTGTGATGATATATACCATACAATTCGAGTATAACTTACCGAGTAGTTTATTTGCTTTTCAAAATGTCATGCAGGTGATTAATCGAGCTTATGCAATCATAGAATTGTTTGCCAGAGTTATACTACTGCGTGTGGGCCATTGATGAATCACACCGCGAAACTGCGATTCATCGATGATCCATGCTCAACAAAACTAAAGTTCTAACACGGTATGAATGGAAAATTCTGAAAAACGATACATGACTGTGGTAACAAACTTTTCGTCATGATGAGGAAATTCGATACGTGAATAGTCTTTATAGGAAACATAGAGCAGATTAGAAGTGTATGAGTAATCAAATTTCCACCAAGGCATTTCGCCTGTCTTGCTTTTCACGCAGTAAGCGGATGTGTAGGAGTTGGTAGATAGCTTGATTAACGCTGTGCTCCACTTTATCAGTCTGTTAATGACTGTTCGTGTCTCTGCATGCTTATTTATGTTAAGAAATTGTACCCAATGATTTTCGGAGCTACATGGCTAGTGGTTATTCCACTTGCAATAATAGGTAGGTGATTTGGCGACATGATATTTAGTGCTAGTGGCAGTAGGTCATGGAGAAAGTTTGTTGAAATATGACATCAGATCGTAGTGAACTGCGTGAACAACCATCCGTAAATACGCGCTTGAAGGCGTATCTCGAAGTACCATTGAGTAATTTTCCAGCGATGTGGCGCGACAATGATTTTCTGAGTCATTAGTGTTCGAGGTGATTGGGTTGGAATTGACCAATCTTCCTCCCTTTATAATTACGCATTTCAAGCCAGGACAGGGAGTCACTTTGTGAGAATACGGAAAGGTCAGGTTAATCAGAAACTCCATATTTCAAGTATGAATCACAAATCGACCGCGTCTCCTCAGAGCGTTCCGTCATTGACTGAGCGAAACATGCGATTTGAATATTATTTGACTGGAGAATTGTTTCATTGTATTCAGGGACAAGTCGGTGGGCAGAAGCTCAGTGCAATGGGGGCGTAATGGAAATAAATGACGGAAATGGAACAATACAGTCTCCCAATTACCCACCAAATGAATACGGAAAAGCAGCGAATTGTACCTGGAAGTTTATGTTCCCAGGAGATGGAGATAGTGAAAGCCGAAAGCTGAAACTTACGATCACTTACCAAAGACTTTATTTTGTTGGCAATAACTCTATTAAAGATTGTTCGGGAAATTATAAACTCGTCGTAAATAATGGTGGGTTAAATTTTCAAAAAATTTATTTACAATTCCATACGTTCCATCGTCGACAGATTTATAGTCTGTATTTAACAATGTGGATAGTTTAATATTTTGCCGCTGGAAGTAATCCTATTAGATAAATAGACACTCAGTTTTTAACTAAAAAGTAAACTTTCAGCATTAATCTCGGGCATCTCGCCCACACTATTGATTCCCAGGCTTTTTCAACAAAATTCAAATTGAATTACTCAATAAATCATAAAAAAATACTCAATTTGTGGACAAAAATGTAAAATTAGCTTGATAGAATTAGTTTGAGCGAGATTGTGAGTTTGCGTTATTACGTCACGATTGGGTCGAAGATCCAATGACTTGCTATCACACAGGATGAAAAAAAGTCAGCACACAGTTAATGGTGCATTGCTGCCAACTCCGGGCTGTTATTTCCATAAAGTATACAAAATTGCACATAATGGCATAATAACGTCATTTATTGTAAGCTTATCCTTCCCAAAGGGTTTCAATTTCTTTGATTTAATTAGGTCAGTCAACACTTTTAAAATCAACTAATTTCTTCAAAGAAATCTCATAGCAAGATTTAAACATCGTTTTTATTTCAGTCACACAAGACTGCAAACATTATTCTCCAGGAATGGGTATTCCCACTTACACATATTCTCACACTAATATCTGCGAGAATGTTGACCAGCAGCATTTACAACATGTTCTTGTGCAATATTCATCGGAAGGTAAAACATACGGATCAAGTCAGACAAGCATGGGGTTTAGGATTGAATACAAATATGAGGAATGCGTTGAGAGTAAGTTTGGAATTTAATCAAAATTACCTTCCACGTAAATACGGAGTCTTTGTCTTCACGGAGCTCGTTAAAGAATTGGGTCTACGATAACCCTAACCCAACTGTGAAAAGCGGTGGAGAGATCTTGATATCTCACGGGGCATATAATGAATACTCATAACATCCCAATATATTATTTCGGTTCCTAGAGAATGTTTTTTTTTTTATTCGGGATTGACTCTAAAGGAGCTTTTGTTGAAAACTCTTCTTCAGTGTGTTTGGAAGATGGCAACATTCAGATGTGAATAAAAATTAACTTCACTAGGAAGGTGTGTCTGGACTAACAGACCTCAAAGGCTGTCATTGCACCTTGTCCAGTGCTCACTTTTCCACAATGTGTTTATTCTTATCGAGCAATAGATTTATTGCATGGTTTATAATTTTCGTGAACGCTAGGCGGAATTGATGAGTATGACTTCGAAATTGGCTAATCACAATTTTTTCAGTTTTCTTTCTACCAACAAAAGCCAATCAAGAATTATGTGAATAGAAGTATAGGGTGACTATGATATTCAAAGTAATTGAGTTCATGACACATTGTAAAGAAAGCAACCATCAACCAATACTCAAATTTGTTCAAAAAATAAATAATTGAATTACTAGGCAATTGTAAATTGCACAAAATATAGGTTAGAACTACAATCCGGTCGAATTAGTACCGGAAAATATGTTTAGTTCATAAGCAGGCGCGGATTTACAAGATTCTTTGAGCTTTAAAAAATTTGATTTACTTTTTTGGAGTGTTAGATTTGATTGTAACTCATTGCTCTTAAATATTCCAGCAACAACCAAGTTACCTACAACATCGATCCATGAAACAACGGTGGCGATTACTACAGCAGTTCTAATACCGACAACTGAACAATCTTTCACTAAAGACGGTATTTATAAAAGCTCATAGCATCATACTGCTAATGCACCTATAGCATTGTTGCCTAAGATGCACGAATCTTTTTATGTGTACCGAAACATAAAAAATAAGGATTTATTTATATTGACCCAAAATACTCTCGAAGTCTTTGAATTTCTCGCTTCAGTCATTTTAGGAGTGCGACCACTCACAAGGCTAAGAGCTGTTTCAAAATGTAGCACCGGCAATTGCATACAGAACTGTTCTGCTTTAGTTGAGTGCAGTGAACCGCATTTACGCTGGGCAGTAAAACGTTTTATAGCTGTGGGATTTTTTGAAGAGACGAAAACGAAGCAATAAATATGACCCTTTTCTACAAAATTCAATTGGTATTTATTTCATTCGTATACTCTTGCAGGTACCACAAATATACGAAATGGTCCTTGCGACGGAGCGATAAAAGTGATAAATTCCGGCAACGGTATCATCCAATCACCGAACGCAAAAGAAGAATATGGGAAGAGCGCAAATTGTTCATGGAAATTTCTCCCCCCTGAGTTTCACAAAAACTGCACACTGAATTTGACTATCGTCTACCAACGATTATATTTCGTCAAGAAAGGTCCCACGAACAACGACAAGTTTTGCCCAGGATCTTATATTCTTACTGTCGATGGTGGTGAGTAGAAATAGACGTACAATTACTTTTTACCATCGCCCGGGTCAGGTAGTACTCTACACTGTATTGTAGCGGTTCATTTATGTATGTTTTCCGCTTAGAGTTGAGTTAAAATATCAAAAAGCACTGTCTCCGGGCATGAGTATTGCTTATATTGTTCAGACCTAACTATAGAAATGTCATATTTCAAATCTTACGAATATACCAATAAATAGCGGAAAAGCTGGCAATACTTCATATTCAAAGTGTAGTAAATGATATCTGCCCTATGCGCTAGTAAAACGATTTACTACTTTTTTACTTTGTTTTACTCGCCTCTCGCGATACATAGAAAATATATTAGGGCCATTCTAAATCCAGCACTTACAAGTCTGTTTTCTGCTTAAAGTACAGTTATTGATTCTACATTTTGTAATAGCCTATCCCATATAAAATGATCGTTGGGTGGTCCATCCTGGTCACTTCTGTAAGCCTTTAGTTCGAATTTCAATAAAAAAATAATTGTGTCTCTCATTCACAGCTCTCCAGCCTTGTCAAAGTTACATTGATATCTCTCAGGGTAAAGTAACAACATACATGTTCCCTAACTCATCTCTTGCAAACGGAGTCACTGTAAAATATACATCGGATGGTAGAACTATTTGAGAAGCAAATACATGGTCGACTTCAATGGGGTTTCAGATAAAGTATGAATATACAGAATGTCTTGTGAAAGGTTTGTTCAATTCTTGCTAGTAACAAAATATATGTTTTTGGCGCGTGGTGCAGATTATTGATTTACAATAACCTAAATTCCAAGTACATAAATCAACATGACTCAGTGACGTGTTTGTTCAAAAGTACAATGTCTCAATTTGGTTTATGTAAAATTTGGGGTCACTTTATGTGAATGTTTACTTTCAACGCGGGCAGTAACAAAAGTACAAAACAAAATGGAAAAAACAAAGCGTGTTTATATTTTTTCACCAACATCTACTGGAACCCAATTTGAAACATTAATTATCCAATCAAACGTTTAATAGAGCTTTTCTATATTACAAAGATTATTTTTCATCAAGCCATGTTCATTGATTCAACTTTCAAAATAGCTTTGAGAAAAAAACTGTTCGACAAGATCTGTTATTACAACCTTTGCAAATATGGAACACTTTCGAAGTGGAAATTTTTCTTTGAATCATGAAAACTGGTCTTACAACCTTTTAAAATTATTATTCAATGTTGTCTTTTGTCAGAAACAACAACACAAACCGATGTAGGCGCAACTAACGATGCTGGTTTGAAAACTACGCCTTCACGCGTATATGCAGGCGAGTAAAGACTTTTTTACAGAACTTATAAAGAAGATTTTAAACGCTTTAGCTCGGAGATCTAGAATACTTAGCAGGGGATAGCACAGGTATCACGTACTTTATGTCTAGCTGTTCAGATCCCGTAGGGATGTTCTCAACTTAAAGTGCAGTAGCTTGTGTTACATTTGACACTGGCTCGTTGCTATACAAGTATCAGCAGGTTGATTTCCCTCGGGTGCCACTCCCGACCTTGTTTGAGTGAACTTCAGTAAAAAAGGTTCATTGTGAACGAACATCATCTCGAAATCTTAACAACACTACGTGATATAGCTCGGACAGTGCCTCAGCTTTCCTGTGGATGTACGTAATATGACTGTGGAATTTATAATTTCTATACCACTTTACATGTCAGTGGAAAGTTAGTTCCTTCTCTATGCTGCTAACCTTTCAAGTGTGAATCCAATTTCAAAAGGCCAGATATTGGAACATTCTCGTGTATTTGATTGACTCTTAATAAGCCACAACGCTTGTTGATCTATAGTTAAAGTACAGGTATGTCCTTTCCATTAAATTATGCTCATCACTCAACCCAGGGTGTAACGACTTCGCATGACCGTGTTCGGGGTGATGAACTCCTCAAAAATATATTTCCGTGCCTTCAATCACAACTCATTATCCTCATTTCGCCATCAGGGGCCTTCCGATATTCACGACGAATATAATGAATCTGCTGATTTTCTGAAAGTTTACTTCTATAGCGTCTATCAGTAAATAGCCATTTCACTTTTTCTCAAATGTCGAGACCGATTATATTTGCTTCATTAAAGGACCTGAAGAAACCAAAATGAGTCAGACTGCTCTACTCTTACTCGTCTCCATCCCAGGATTTATTGGTATTCTAATACTTGTGGTGACTGCAATTGTATTCTGCAGGAAGAGCGGGTGATTGATTGTTTCCTTTATTAGTTTCAATTATGTTCAATTAGTTTCAATTATGTATATAGTATACACGTACGATTCAATCTGGAATTGAGAAATCCTACTTTTAAATTTAAGATTCGAGTGGATTCGCATTTTTAACCATTATTTCAAAAATTCGCACCAGCTCACAGAAAAATCAGTCTGTCGTTGAATTGTCCCATGCATTTTTGCGATCGAAATCATATCTGAACAGATTTGCTTCAAGAGTTTTAAAAATGGCCACCTGAATGGATAAAATCTCTATTGGAATGCAGAACAATGCTAGCGTATATAGTGAAGGGGGCGGGGTGCCCCCGTCCTCTCTAAAATAATCCTAAAATGACTCTCTAAGTTAAAACGTAGAAAATGTCAAACAATAGTAGGGAGACATATTACACTAATTTTGCCAAGTTTAAGCTCGCGATTCTCGGAATGTTTTAGAAAATGGAATTGCTTTACAGTCGCCATTCCAAATAAAAGGTAATGACTAATTATTTTGTGTTTCAACAGTGATAATTCCAGTCAAAAGAAATTGAAGGAAAATGAAGCTACAGGCGAAGACCAGACTGAAATTGGGGAAATCTCGGACGATGCAAAGAAGTTAGGACAAGATTCAGTGGAAGGTAAATATGGTGGGGTGGATAGTTCTCACTTCCCCCGGGGAATATACCATTTACTGCATTTTATATAGCGATTCAGTATTGTTTAGTGTGTTTTCGTAGAGTGCAGTTGTGGTCACTGCGTTTTTCTGCGGCTCTTGTCATTAGGTAGTATCTATTAGCTCTTTCCGCGCTGCTCGCATTGTTTGAGCGAACTGCAATAAAGCGACCACACTCGTTACAACAACATATAGAAACACATTCTTTGATGAATGAACGATTTCTTGTTCGGTTAACATTTTTTTTTTCATAGCCGCTTCTTAGAGTGGATCACCCTGTTTAAGGCCCTGTGACAGCGGTCACTTATAGACGGACAGGGTTTCAATTACTGGAAAGATATAATCTTTTCCGGTTCGGCTTAGTCTACCCAAGTTATTACACCCTGGGTTGAGTGGTGGGCATGGATAAGCGAGCCGGACTCGACAGGGCTCGAACCCGAGAACTTCAACCTGCGATGCCAACGTGTTTAACCACTGAGGCCATCGCGCCTCACAGAAACCAGGGTTGAATATAGATGTTACACGCTTATCAAGATTCGCTCTTAGAATTTATATGTACGATGTCAACATGATAACCACCGCTCTCAACTCGCTGTTTCCAAATTTCCCAAAAATTCTTTACTAAGAAACACTTTCTGGAAGAAGGTGGAAAATATTCAAATGTCCCCTATTTTGTTTCAGCTGATGAACCCGGATCTAGTGATTTACCAAATGCAGAAGGTAATGTTGACCATTCCTCGATGTATGCTGCTGTTGTACGCAATACGGAAGAATGCCATAAAGAAACTATTCATTTGTGATTTATTGTCTTCCTCAATTTACCAATAATCATCAGAACAGATTTTATCATCATAAACATAAATGCAGCTATCCGAATTGGCTGGAAGTGGACGATACGACCCGGCTGCTGCTGTCATCGGAGTTGAGCCCACCCTGTTTCATATCGTACGATTTAATGTATGTGATTGTGAACTTGAACAAAAATGCAAAATTTATCGAGGAAAGCGCCAAAATATCGACAACGTCAGATTTTACATACAAACTTTTTTCTGTCGCATTCATTCTACCAGCGTATCCAGTTCACTTACCGCTTCAAGATTAATATAGCACCGATCTCATTCTCGTCCACAGAGACTTTGAGCGCAACAAATATATCGTTCAATTTTGAAATATTTTGCGGACGCCAATATCAAACTGTAGTTTAGTTGAAACCGAACCTATTCGTTCATCCAAACAAATATTTAATCACTTGCACGTTTCTGATCTTTCCACGATTTCAAAAGCTGGCTTGGAATTTCAAGACTGACGAAAGCTTTTCACAGCCCAATTGGAAATTTTATTTTGTAAAGCAGGTGACGTCATTCGATTTCTCTCGTTGCTTTCTCGGGAATTCCTCTATTTTTTGTTTGTATTAAATCATGTATGTAAAGATAGATAAAAAATTTTATAAGCTTCTATTCTGGAATATATCCAGAATCGGCATTTTAATATATTCGACTATTTTCGAATGCCTCTGAATGAAATTTTCATATTTACATTCGGGAGAGATAAGCCGGGAACAAGGCTTAATCATATGGCGAAACATGACCTCTCATGCAGACACCAGTTCCGAATCGGGTGAAGATTTTTGGCTCATCATATTTTTCATTTTCCCTATGCATGGACCTAATTGGTAAAGGGAGCCGTATGCAGTGCTTACATGAGCGTCCGGCAGACCTCTCGTATATAATCATGCTTCACGCAGTTCGAATCTGAGCCAGGACGATCAGAGGTGCCCAACTCCGAGCGTATTCCCAGCTGTTTACCAATTGAGCTAACCAATCACTTTTATTCAATTTGCTTTGTATATTTCTAATATAGACCAATATAAACAACACCAATACAAAATATTCCAATCATTAGAAATTAGCAAAGACTGATGCGAATCGATACTGTATTACATTAAAATGATTTCTTTTAAATTTTAATACTCCACTGGGAGGTTGTTTTTGCCAGAAACTCAAAACTGGTGTTTCATGCAACATTGTATATTTTTCTTGACCATATGAACACAGAAGTTTTTTTGATATCTTATTATTTATATTTTTAAATTTTGCCTCTGGTATTAAGTCGTTGTTACGCCCAAAATCAGCAACAATCAAGATAAAATTGTGTAAAACCGCTAATTTTTTAGGGATTTTCCCTGTTTGACGCGCGTACTCTCGTTATTATAAAACTGTCAATTTACTTTTTTCGTCGGACAGTCCCCTCCCCCAATCTTTGACTCGTATTTGGACCTTTAAATAGGATGTGATTTAAACTTTTACAAAAATCTGACGCCGAAAACAATTTTAGTATGTCTTGCAAATATGTAAGATTTCCGTAGTTTTATGATAGTATTGAATTTCTCACAAGAAGGCATAACTTTCTCAATACCTTTAAGCTCTTCTCTTTCATCACATTGCTGATTAAATTATATATATACCGCCATTATGCTTTTGCTTTATCAATAAACTATGCATTTAAGAACTTTAATGGTATGACTATAATTCATTAGTGAAGACTAAAGAACGACAGAAACCCAATTTTGTTATCTTGACTAAGATGAATTGGTACATAGGTTTTTTTAACATTGTGACCCTCATTTTTGATCTATTCCTCCCCGCCTCGAGTTTATTTGAGCGGTTCAGATGTGTATGAAATATATGTTTCTACTTCTAACCCGCTTTGTGCCTGGATCAGTTGAACCATATATCAGGAAGTTTGAGACTGAGCATTTTAGGTTGTCAGGCTTGCACAACGTACGTCCTGCTCAGCTAATGTAGACTATCGGTATTTATTAGTCGCACGCAGGCGTCCGCCGAAATCCACCGCACTTTTCCAACATCGAAGAAAAAGATTTGGGAGAAGACAAAGCACAAAGATGAATCCCTCGGTTGTACGGCTAGTGGCTGCGAGAAAAAAAGCGGAAAAATTCTCAGAATACTTTTTCTTTACTACCGATTCTCGAATCTTTTTATTTTTAGGCATCCCGTGAATCGTCTTTTTATGGGTTATCGCAGCGCAAAAGACAAAAACATACCTTTTTTACAAATATTGAAGCACATATATCTAATCTTAATCCGTGGAACGATAGCCTAATAGGCTAGGATATTGTAATTTTGTATGATATACGGTAATATACACTAAAGACTTACGTTAGAATTACTCTAATCACGTTCTGCGAAACTAAAATTTATCGCAACATTACTGCCAACCAAAATAAATAAAACTCACGATTTGTACAGTTCTGGATCTCCAATTCTTCTTGAGTGAATAATATCCAAGAATTGTTCAGAATTATTACGAAATCACAGCTACTGTCTAGGTTAGCTCGTTGCTCTCATGAGTTGCCAAACTATAATAAAACAAAGAAGCATAAGCTAATTGAACACGCATTTTCTTATATTCATAATAAATCTTACTTCTATTTAAAAACCCAAGTATAAGTTTTTTTGGTTTATTCTTATTTCCCGGCAGCGCTATTGGTAAAGTCGGTACAAGTTTTATTTTAAATGATATGAACAATATGGCAACATCATTTTGATCAAATCAAATGCCATTGTTTCGTGAAACAAATGAACAAATATGACGTAAAAATGACACCAAGGACAATGCGGCGGTTTCAAAATTTGCTGTGAACGCCAAATACGGGGTGTAGGCAGCAAATCAATTTTTGCTGTTTGCGAGATATTCTAGGAGGAATCGTTACGTGAACCAGTGAGCAGAGACAAGGTTTGACGAATCCACCATAGAATAGGATTTCATTTTTATCCTGCGGGAGAGGAAATTCAAAAATTCCGGTTCCGAATCGGGAGTGGAGGTTTGTGGTTTAACATTTTTCCTGTGAAACACCGTGCACCGGCGAGGCACCAGACCTCTTGTATATAATCATCCCTGAATAGGATTAGAACCCAGAACGATAGTGATGCTCGGAGCGTATTCCCGAAGCTTTAACGATTGAGCTAACCGGGCATCTGTTATGAATAGTCACCCCAGTGGGAAAAGATGATAGGCTACGTGATTTTTGACTTGCATAACCACAAGAGCTTTTAAATTATTTTGCATGTCAAAGCACCCACTCATCTCTTCTGTATCCCAACGTAGATCACGCTGCTCTTAATATTAGTCTAAGGTAATTAGTCTCAGTGCCGTCTAATAATCAGCAGTGTCCAGACTTACGGGGCAATCTCTATCAAATCCCCAACGTTTCGGGCCTACATTTTATTTGTATGTATGATTATTCGTTTCAAAAAATACATCATCAATATACAATGCTAAGAAACACATTATGGTACATACAAGACCTATTTGGCCCAAAATTCAAAGTGCGACGTAAGCCCTGGGCGCGATGGCCTAGTGGTTAAACATGTTGGCATCGCAGGTTGAAGATCTCGGGTTCGAGCCCCGGCGAGTCCGGCTCGCTTATCCATGCCCACCACTCAACCCAGGGTGTAATAACTTGGGTAGGCTAAGCCTCTTGAAAAGATCATATCTTTCCAGTAATTGTAACCCTGTCCGTCTACGAGTGGCCGCTGTTAAAGGGCCTTGGACAGGGTGATCCACTCTAAAAAGTGGCTATAAAAAAAAAAAAAAGCCCGCTACCTATTTAAAACAAAGAAAATTTCTATTCAATTTCGTAAAATTTTCACCAAAACATCGAGTGGTCGCAACCATGCGCAGGAAATATCAGAAAGAGTAGTTGAGCAAAACATCCCCTCCGATCTTAAACTCGGTAGCCACACAAGATATTTAGGTTTGCCATAAATATGCTACCGGTAAACCTGTATTCTCGACTCCCAAACAGAAATTTTAGTTTGTCAAGCGTGAGCCACAGATGGAACGCGTCTCATCAATGTAGGGCTGGGCAAAACCGATTTATTTGGAATTCCAATCTGATTCGAATCGAATCACTAATACCATGTAAATGGCAAAAATGTCGTTTTTAACTTGTCACCATTGTGAAAATCACGAAATTAATAGTTTGCGTGTTTTCAATTCACACTACATGTCCAAGAGCAACGATTTTCATATTTTAACGACAAAATAATATCGATTTTGGTCATATTCCACCAAAATCGATTGTATTTTGTAGATAAATTGAAAATTCTAGTTTAGTTAGCGAGTTTCTGTACCTATCAGCGATTCGCAATTGATTCGAATCTTTAAAGAATAACATTTGAAGCGAAATCAAAACAAACCGCACAAGCATAGATTACCTGCAAGCAGAGTATCGTATCCGTCAGCAATATCGGTCCGATGGTTCAGATCTCTGGTTTCGTTTCCGATAATTAAACGATTGTTGTCTGACTTCGGTTCGTGGGAATTGGTTTTCCTGACGTGAAATAAAATGCAGTCAACTCTCCCACTGACCTTTCGACATGAGGAATCGAAAAAACATTTTGCTCGCCTTCTGTGCACAGTAGTATTTTAAATGTTACGCCAAGCTCGGGCCTTGAAAACGTGTCTTGAAAAAGGTATTTCGTCTGACTGCGGTTAAAAATAGTCAAGCATGCGCCACAGATGAATGAATCGCGGGTGAGCCACAGATGGACCGCGCACATGCAGTGCGATAAATTTCATTTTGTCAGACATGAGCCACAGATGGACCGCGCCGATGCAGTGCGATAAGTTTCATTTTATCGAGCATGAGCCACAGATGGACCGCGCCTAGGCAGCACGATAATTCTCATTTTATCAAACATGAGCCACAGATGGACCACGCCTAGGCAGCGCGATAAGTCTCATTTTATCAAACATGAGCCACAGATGGACCGCGCCTAGGCAGCGCGATAAGTTTCATTCTGCCAAACATGAGCCACAGATGGACCGCGCCTAGGCAGCGCAATAAGTTCCATTTCATCAAACATGAGCCACAGATGGACCGCGCCTAGGCAGCGCGATAAGTTGCATTTCATCAAACATGAGCCACAGATGGACCACGCCTAGGCAGCACGATAAGTCTCATTTTATCAAACATGAGCCACAGATGGACCGCGCCGAAGCAGCGCGATAAGTTTCATTTTATCAAACAAGAGCCAAAGATGGACCGCGCCGATGTAGCACGATAAGTCTCTGTTTATCCAATATGAGCCACACATGGACCTCGCCTAGGCAGCGCGATAAGTTCCATTTTATCAAACATGAGCCACAGATGGACCACGCCTAGACAGCGCGATAAGTTTCATTTTATCAAACATGAGCCACAGATGGACCCCGCCTAGGCAGCGCGATAAGTTTCATTCTGCCAAACATGAGCCACAGATGGACCGCGACTAGACAGCGCGATAAGTTTCATTTTGTCAAACATGAGCCACAGATGGACCGCGCCTAGGCAGCGCGATCCATCAGTGCCTCATACTTAACAGAACTTGTGCAATTTTTTTCTGACAGGTACAGTGCAGTTAGATCCAATTTCAATAATCCGTGCCCACCACTCAGCCCAGAGTGTAATAACCTTGGTAGGCTTGGCCGAACTGGAAAGATCATATCTTTCCAATAACCCTGTTCGCCTCTGTGATCTCTGACATAGGGCCTTGGTCAGAATAATCCACCCAAATGAATGCCTATGAAAAAAAACAACCTTCGTTTCATAATAACGATGATCAGTACAATAATCGCCAGAAGGAAAACTCCCGCACTCACTGCTGCAACAGGGATCACGAGGTTCGTGGATTCAGGCTCTGAAATAAAGATAAAAAATACCAGTTTTAAAATTAAGTATTTTTTCAAAACCAGTTATATTCATGAACAGAAATACAATTAATATACTTTGAATATCTTTAAAATGAGGGCCCGAAATTATGTTCTGAAATTCTGTTACACGAGCCATATAGTATTTGCATTTCTTGCGGATGAAGGTTGTTTGGGTGCAAAGTGCCTGATTTCAATAGATAAATAAGAATATTAATTCGCTTATAAGGCCTCCAAATTACTTTTATGAATCAGTGGGAACCGTCCACGTTGAAACAAACTGCCGGGCGTAGGTTTGCCGTCTGTCTGTGGAATATTTATCTTCTGCAACATAACAACATGGGTCTGGTTCATCTGATTGTGTATGTGACCGACAATACGACGTAGCTGAAAAATAGAAAAGTAATCAGATTTTTTACTCTGTCAAGCATGATAGCAATATGTTTCAGATTTTGCTCAATATACTTGGCATTGTAAACCCTGATTTTCATTTTTCATATTATTATATATTATTAAAATATATCTGCACGAGAGGTCGTGGTTCGCCATATGGTTAAGCGATATTCTCGGCATTCCTCTCCCACAGGATAAAAATGATATCCTATCCTATGTGGACATTCATAATCATGCGTGATTACGACAAACTGATGAATTTGGCGAGGGTTCCGTTCAGGAGTAATAAATTTGAGTCAAATTAGGATTGTGATAAATTAGATCCCAGTATTCAAACGGTAGAATAGCCCTAACGTATTTCCTGCGTGTCGTAAGAGTCGACTATAAGGAAGAAAAGAAGCGGTATATGGTTTTACCATGGCCCAGGACAGATACCATCTACTGCACTTTACCATAATGGTTCAGTTCTGTTTGCGATGATGTGAAGTTGCTGGTACTATATATTCTGAAGATATTAACACCAATTTAAAAATTATGCTGAAACATGTTCGAAGTAGTATAACCCAGTAAATCGGGGGCTCATCCTTTACGAATTTTTTATAATGAATCGACGTCAAAATTTGCCATAGTCCCAAACACGCAATAGTTTTTATAAATTTAATTCGACTCTACAAAGTATTGTCTCGAAATGATGTTACTTCATATTTGTCTACCCTGGCCGAACTCGACAAACATTTTCCAATAAACATCAAAAGAAGTCCGCAAGCATGAAATCTAATTGACGCAAGGGCCCAAAGCGGACTAGAAAATTTCGAACAAAATTACCCATAAAAATGGTTTGGAATGCCGCAAAAACATTTCAAGGCTATGGACAGAAAGGAAATATCCCAGTGCGCACAGTCACGTTTCAATTTGTCGCCGAAGTCCAACAAAAAGGTGCTGTTTGAACATTCGAAAGCTGTAATCATGTACGTTTTTATTGGGCGTGTTTAATGACTATTTTATCACAACATTTGTACTTCAAATTATATCCATACCTTTTCGCACTTTTATATATATTTATAAATAACCTATCTTTTGTGATTAATGAAATAGGAGCTTTTAAAGTCAACATGTTTTCCAGGCACTTGAAATACACTATAGTGTGCTGGTTCGGAGGTCTAATGTTATGCCTCAATATCCAGCAAACACGGGCAACTGTCGTACATGAAAAAACATCGTGAGCGAAAGAATAAATGGCGCATCCGACGAAAATAATATTTCAGTTTCTCTGATACGAAATCGGACGCAGTTTACGCTATTTTCCGTGTCCGCGTGTCCATCACGCATGCTTTTCGTAATCGAATAAAAGAATAAATAGAACATTCGTTAATTCGGAACGCGTGAGCTTTATGACTCAAACTCAAGATTTTGGAATCAATTTCAGGAACGAAATTAACGGCTTCGAGGTGCGTTCGGGAGGAGAGAGATACGCCGGGTGTTGTAAAGGTTAAGTATCGAACTATCGGACTTCCAGACTTAGTCACGGAGCAAGTCAGGGGGTCTGCCATCTGCCAGACAAACCATAAAACCTAATCGACCCCCACTAAGCGTTCAGCGTAAAGGACTCACCGTTAGGCAACACCAAGTAACCATCATCACCGCATCTATCTGCGTTGTGTTTTACAAAAAAAATGAGTGATGTTCAGTTGAAATATTGCATTGCTGTTGTCCGGATCAATAAAATTCCAAGTGCATTTATCACCCGGGCTGTACTTTCCAAGAGTTTCAATTGTCCCAGACAGGTCGTTAGTGGAATCTGTTCCCGGGCAGGTTGCCGTAACAGGGTTGAACCGAATATCTAGAGATAAACATTCACAGTTAGGCTTTCCGTTGTGCTTAACCTAATGAGAAACTTCATTTCGTCAAGCATGAACCACAGATGGAACGTGTCTCATCGACGTGTTCTATCAGTGACTCGTACTTACCAAAGGATGTTTCATAGGGAGAACATATTTATAGGGAGTCTCCGAGAAATACAAAGTGTAAAGTTGATCTTTTTAATGTCTGATAACCGGACATTTTTGACGTTACGCACTTGATGGATCTCGCCATAAATGAAGTGAGTGCGGGCTTTAACCTCGTATCAAGTTTTGCCAACTTGTTTCACATTGAAATATAATTTTTTAATACTGCTCCTCCAAGTCGGAATTTTTTTGCTTGAGCATGTTGAGCGTGAATCACTGAAGAATCGTGCCAGACCAGTCAAAGTCTATCTGTGGATATTTCTTGACGGATCAAATTCTCTGATTGCGTCCCATCTAGAAGGTTAAAATAAATTCATCTATCTAGAATCCGCGACTCGGAGCAGAAATACAAAATTTAAAATTTCCGCGTGACAGAATTCCTTGATACTTAGTTCTAGTAGAAATTTACTATTTTGGGAACAAAAACAAACTCATCCAATCAAACTAATTTGATCTGGAAAGCGCGCCGCCCTGTCGGGTGCGATGGTCTAAGGCAGTGGTTCTCAACTGCCGGTCCGCGGACCCGTGCCGGTCCGCGTCCACTTTCCTCCCGTTCCGACAAACATATTACAATTTTTTATCTCAATTGCAAAATGCAATATGTTGAAGGCTTGTCCATTGATAAAAAAAAAGAAACATCCAATTATAAACCGATTTAGAATTTCGCACGTTCCGTAATTTTTAATATTGTGACGTAAAACAAAGTTCGGAGTCTACTTTGTACTCTGCTGTACGTCACCATGCTGTAAGTATGGTGCCAAAATGTTTGAAAGCGCAAAATTTAGCAAAAAACTTTGATAGTAAATGGTGTAAAGCAAACTAGTATTATCAAGTTCTTTCAAAAACAACCAACAGTGAAAATCAAGTTAGCGGTACTGGTGAGGACAGGGGAAGGACTAGCCCTACTGCTTCAGTTAGTGATTAGTTAATGGTGATCACAGAGGAAGAAACGAGCTCTGTTGCTTCAAATTTACAACATCTCTTGAAATGATCATGCAATGTTGGTATGGATCATCAAGACCAAACATAGAAATCGTATGGAAGTCAACGCTCTACTTCGCCTTGCAGAAACCTCATTAAAACAGCGTTTAACACGTATGATATGAAACAGACAGCAGAAAACTTCTCATTGAATTGAAGTTTTTATACTTTTTTGCTTTTGCATTGCATAGTTTTTCTCGTAATTACATTTTGGATTGCTTTTGAAAGTCCACCGGTCCGCAAAATTTGTTTTGAAAATTTACTGTTTCGCAAACATAAAAGGTTGAGAACCACTGGTCTAAGGGCTAGCATGTTGGCATCGCAAGTTGAAGATCTCGGGTTCGAGTCCTGTCTCGTTCAATACAGGGTCTAATAACTTGGATGAGCTTGCTCGGTCGGGCAAGTACCTCTTTGAAAGTTAAATAAATTTTCCCGTTTCACCTAGTAGATTAACTGGGTAAAACTTCAAACAGAAAACTCGGTGAAAGTTGAACTAGGTGTATCAGATATCTGTGCAACCAGGTAAAAGTACTTTGAAAATAAACTCGGTAACTAGGTCAACTCAGTACTTTTACCCAGAATACACTAGTTCGGTGATAGAGTACAACCACCTGCCTGTCTGCCAACTGATTGTAAAAATCCTATGTGTTCTAATACACTACTCACTTATAATCACTATTAGTAGTAGTATCTTTTCCATGAATTAGTTTTTTCAGTCGTACCAAGTCTATAGTTTGGATTTCCCGATAGTTAGCCTAGCAAAAATACTGTGAAAACGGAAACGCATTTTTCAAAAAGTTGATCGTACGTCACTTTTTGTTATAAGTTCCTTTAATAAAATAAGGTTCGCTAAGATTCTGTTTGAATTCGAGTATTAATAAGAAGACCTTTTGCGCAAAAGGGGCGAGAAAAGTTTTCCTATCCCCCTCTACCAAAATTTTAGCAATTAAACAAATATTCGGCACGCAATCACACATCACACAGAGTGTTTTCGTTTTTGTCATAGAAATATTGTATTTTCTCAACAACGTGCACTGTAAAAAAACATGCAACAAAGTCACTGGTCTTTGACAGTAACTTTATTTGCCGGTATTGAAAAAATATTCAAAATGAACTTTTTTTGGCCAAATATGGGTGTTGCTGTAACGTACTGGGAAGGTGCGTCAACATCCCATAATTGGCATAAATCTTATGCAACAGTGACTCATACTCATCAGAACATTTGTACTCCTCGACGGCGCGATCCAACAGTGACTCATACTCATCAGAACATTTGTACTCCTCGACGGCGCGATCCATCAGTGGCTCATACTTAACAAAAATATACGAGCGCAAAATATATCCGACCAGGAACACCACTTTATTTATAAAATATATGCAAATGTTTGTATCGACCCAGTGTTTCAGAAAATCGGGAAACGCATCCGAATCTGAATATTTTAGACCAAATAGGCCTTTATAATTGACACTGATAGATCGCTCTAACGAAGGCCTGTCTGTGTCTCATGCTTCGCAAGACAAACATTCTCATTGCCACAGACACTAGCACAATAAGCTGCGCTTTAAAATGCCGAAAATCTTAACCTTTTAGCCTCCGACTGGCAAAAATTATTTCCGACGTTTATTTGACCTGTTTCAGGCCCTAATATTTCATTTCTGTAATATTCCGTGCACCTCCAAGGACAAATTTAAGTTGTTTACTCCCGTTTACGATAAGAATGCGAAATGTATGCCAAATATTTTTACCTACAGCGCGCATGATGACACCTTTGGTCAACCCTTCTAAATTCGCTCCCCACCCTCTTATGAAGTTTCCAAATACGCCTTTGAACAAACAAGTGTAACTCAAATTCTTATACTGTATCATATTCGCATTTCAATTCATCACAATAAGTAACGAGGAAAACAATTATGACTCAACAACGTTATCATTTGGAACAGGAAGCAGGTAAATTCAAAAATGGTCATGCTTGGGCCAAATATGAATTAACAACTTTATGTGCAGATGTAGAATGGCCAATGCTCACCGAAAGAACTAAATTTGAATGACGAAGAAAAAGTTAAACGAACCTACGCAACCTCATTGTGTGTAAGAATGAATAGAAAACTTACTAAATTGTCCATTTCTGTTCTTTCAGGTATGGGCCACAGATGGATCGCACCTTAGAGGCAATCCATCCCTGGCCCATGCTTGGCAAGACGTGTTATTCTGTTATACGTCATCGTAATAGATTTGGTTAAAATTGAGTTTCACAATGCTTTTAACATCGTCCTAATAGGGCTTTAAACTCGGGTCAATTAAGTTTTTTGTTATTTTTTTTTATAAATATTGACTCTGAGCAAAGCCTAGAGCAGTGACTAAAGGAGCTAACCGCTCAAATGTCAAAGAACTACTACACGACGAAGAGCCAGCAACTGCACTCTAAGAGGAAAACATATCATACAGAACCAAACCACCATGGTAAAGTGCAGCGGGTGGTATCTGCTCTGGGTAATGGTAAAACCATCTACCACATCTTTGCTTCGTTGTATTTGCCTCTTGCTTAGGGCTGGGCAAAACCGAATCATTTTAAATTCGAATCTGATTTTAACAATGTTTCCGCATCGGCTCGAATCACGAATTGCATGCAAACAACGAATATTTCATTTTTAGTATTACAAATTGTCTCCGTTACGAGAATCGAAAATTTATAGTTTATTGTACATTTTCAATTCACTCTGTGTGTCTAAGGGTAACAATTTTCATATTTTAACGACAAAAAAATGCGATTTTGGTCAAATTTGACCGTTTTCGTTAAAAATGAAAAATCTAGTTCATTTAGCAAATTTTTGTTCCAATGAACGATTCACTATTAAATCAAATAAATTGTGCTTCCAATCGAATTGCCCAGCCCTGCTCTCACGACACATAGAAAATACGTTAGGACTATTCTAAACCCCGTATCTACAGAGCATGATGCAGATTACCTCGTCTTCTTTGTTCCACTGGTGCAGCTCTTTGCACAATAGTTGTCGCGGAAGACTCGCATCAGAAGTTATTTGCAAGCTGTGAGCGCATTCGGATAAACAAATAAAAAAACGTGCAAGTAGTGGTAGATGTTTTCATCATCACCCAGGGCAGATAGTATTACTCACTGTACTTTATTATAGTGGTTCAATCATCTCTGAAATTCTTTCCACTTAGAATCAAGTTGCTGGTTCAGTATTTTGAGGTAGTTCTTTGCCACTTGAGTGGCCGTGAGTAGGTTCCTGTTTCTGGTCATGCTTAAAGCAAAAAATTAACGATATCCGCAAGTCGCCGCAACACAGGACAACCAACTTTTTTTTGCCAACTCGGGTTGGCGATTTTAATATGCATTCATTTTGTAATCGAATCATGTCATTTCCGAGCGAATCTTTTAATATCCGATTCTAATTTAAAAATTTAATGCATGGCAAGCAGTTCCAGTATATTGGCGAAATATTTTGAAATTTTTGAACAATTTTAACATAACCAGGGAAGTTTTAAGCAAAGCATTTGCCGAATCATACCGTCAAGTCAGAAAGATGAATATTCGAATCATCCAATTCGAACATGTATTCGAATCGATTCTTTTATCTAGAAATGGGATTCTCTTACCCATCCCAGCTCCTGTATTCATCTTGAGTCACGTTTCATGTTCCATTGATATTTGCTTCATGTTCCATTGAAATAGGCGGTTCGTGGTTCGCCATATAGTTAGGCTGTATCCTCGGCCTTTTTTCCCGCAGGATAAATATGATATTCCCTATCCCTAAAATAAAGGGAATGAATGAAATAGAATGTAACTTGGTGCCTGGTTAGCTCATTAGGTTAAGCGTTGGGAATGCGCTTTGAGGTACACATCTCTGATCGTCATGACGCAGGCCTGAATCCAGTGAGGGATGATGATTATATGCGAGAGGTCTGCTGGACGCCTCGCCGGTGCACTGTGGTTCACGCATGCCAGCTTTCATCTCAGTTGCCACATAATATATAGTGAATAGAATACTTTTTTGAAATTTTTATTAATTTGTTTGAATACTATGTTAAAAAACATAGTTCAACAAACGGTCACAGAACTACGAAAAATATTACATCCCAAATACGCTTATTCCCATTCGCATGGTTGGACCACTTTGAAACTACGTTTTTAGATTAATAGGATATTTCGACTGGCGTTTTATAATGGGCTATGCTGTAATGGGTTCACTCTTTTAGAGCAGTGGTCCCCAACCTTTTTGCCTCCGCGGACCGGTCCACGTTTGATAATTCTACCCCGGTCCACCAAAAGGGAGGGGGAGACGCAGATTGTTTTTAATTAACTTGTATTTGAACATGCATTCAAAATAAAATTATTTGAAACATAAACGAATATTAAGTGAATGAAATTGCAAAATTCGTTAAATCAATGAGAACCCTGAGCTTGTTTCTCTGTAACGAGACGGTTCCATATCGGTATATAATAGGAGATAATGACACTCAAAGTGTCTTGCTTACACACAAGTTATTCCGTTGTTTTGTTTTGGTTGCTGCCATTGCAGAAAACCCCGCTTCACACATATAGGATGTCGGAAATGGTAATAGGCTTTTAAGCGCTGTGGTGGCGATATCCGGGTATTCTGCCAACCTCATCATAAATACTCTGAATACTGGCTATAAACCCCAGCCTGTGAAAAAAAAGCCTCCAAAAAATTGAATGTAACAAGCTTACTCTCCTGGTTAAAGTGCATCCGGCTGCAAGAATGGGCAAGGGATACTAAATTAGAAAAACTAGCTGATACGCTCAAAATAACAATCCAAGAACTTCAGCATAACAAGGGCTTGTGATGTAATAAACCAAGGTTATGATGTGATAAATAGGGTTCCCACACTAATTAACAGTTTCTTGTGCGGACCGGCACCAACTGACCCGTTGACCGGTACCGGACCGGGGGTTGTTGGGGACCACGTTTATAGAGGATCTGCTTTCAGTGCGTCATTTTAAGTGATTGTGGCAGATTCGGTTTCTACAGTTAGAATTTTCCTCTTCTGCGCGAAAATGTAAATTTTATTACATACAAACGCGGCAGTAAGGCCGGATTAGCATTTAATAAATTGACTTAAAATATGGTGCAAAATATCTGATGCGAGTGGACAATTTTCAAATCACATTCAAGTCGCTTTCATTTTTTTTTTTGTTTTTTTTGCTGCAGTGATTTGACTGAGTAGTATCTTTTTGCATGTTAACAATGTATTTTTTATATTGATAAAAATGTTGAATCCAAAAAACGAAGCTTGAAACAAAAAATGATTTAAAGGGAAATGTCTGATAATCTATATTTTTACTTGTGAAAGTGCGGGTAAAGCTTGAGAGACATTAAGGACTTTTAAGCATGTATTTATCAATTATTCAGAGTTTTCATGAATATAAAAAATATATTGTCAAGAAGATGAGATAAATATTTATTCATTCAAACCAATGACAACGAAGAAAGGAAAGTAACTCTACTGTGATTTCGAAAATTGCGACTCCAATGACCACTGACAACGCTCAGGACTAATGCGCGTGATCTGTCTTGTGCTAGACTTCAGATTTCAACCCAACTTAAAACTGTGAAATTAGTTTTGTTAGCCTTTGTAAATGAAAATAAAATTAATATTTTCGGAAAGATGACCAAATCCACTATAATTATTGAAGCTGGAAAGCGATTGCAATGGCATGTTGGAAGCAGGCTGTCTTTTCTAGTGAGCCCATTATACAGTATAGTATGTGAGAGAGTTTTAAGACTCTTAGAACACCAGTCGAATTATCCTATTAATTATCAGTGGCCAATTACAATTGGGGGGCCTTTTCGATTCATTTTTCACGCGTTTCGTGGTCGTTTCTCTGTTTTTCGGACGATTCGGTAATTATAATAATCGGTTCATCAGTTCTAAGTTAGTGAAGTTTAGAACCATAATCCTGAATGGCATCACAATTCAAACTGACGGATTTTTCTCATCTTAGCCAGGTGTTGTTAATGTTGACAGCAGATGGTGGTCAATTCGTAGCGGTATAAAACTCTATTAAGGGCAATTGGTCAATTCATACCCTGAAAAAAATCACCGTGGGTCAATATGTACCCTTGCTGAATTTTCACAATAACTCAACTGTTCAGTGTTTACGAATTTACATGTATCACTGCAACAGCAAAAAGAGGATCAGATATAAACTTGCGAAAATATTCACGCTGCTCAAAATCCAGCGAAATTTTGTAATCTGTGTCTCAAAGTAAAATTCGCAGAAATGGTCATCATAAACGCTGTAGTCATTCCATCGTTGCCAGGCGTTTGAAATATGTTCCTTTCCTGATTTGAACTAAAATGCCTGCTTTTCCAGGTTGGGGTTGGATTTTATTTTATCCTATTGGATAATTTAGCCTTCACCGACGTTTCATAGTTAATCCATTGCAAATTTTATCAGAGTACGAATTGATCTACCTGCTATTTTTTTGAGTACGATTTGACCCACCGAAAACATACCTGTACAAATTGACCATGGTACGGATTGACTGGCAAACGCTTGGCAATGTCTCATCTGTTAGGATGAGCTGCTTCCAACATGGAATTTTTTATGATAATCGGAAATGGGTGGCGTTCAATTTAGATCAGTATGAAATTCTATCAAGCTCTAATGAGAGCACTTGGTCAATTTCCAGTACAAAAAAATCGTTGTTGGTCAATAGTAGTAGAAACTGGGAAAGGGGATAAAATAAAAAATATAATTCACGGAAATTGTCGTGAATGTTAAAGTCATTTTATTTTATAGTATGCGAGAAGAAAGCCTAGTATACAGCATAACTATAAGGCAAACAACAATCTCACTCTAATGATTTCTTCTGGCGATTTTTAGATCGATTTGTTTTTGCCAACTTGGTTAACTTAGTTATTTAATACCGGTATTATTTTTAATTTATTCATGAAGTATGTAATGAAATATTAAAACAATACATCCAATTATAAGTGGTTGTGATATCCTAGTGGTTTAACATGTTGGCATCGCAGGTTGAAGATCTCTGGCTCAAGTCTTGAAGTCTGGCTTGTTAGTCCATGCCAACCTCTCAACCCAGGGTGTAATGACTTAGGTAGGTTAAGCCGAACAGCAAAAGATCATATCTTTCTAGCAATTCTAGCCTTGCTTGTCTAATAAGTGGCTGTGGGTACAGAGCCTTGGGCACAATGATCCAATCCAAGAAGTAACTATAAAAAAACAGCCATCCCCGACTTCTCACAATAAGTACAACTGAGAATTTTATCAATGTACGAAATAATGTGCTATATTTCCAGTACGAATCGACCAAGGCACGTTTTGTAGTTTATTTGTCTGCGAATGAAAACAGTATTAAGGAGCAAAGCAGAGCTAACTATTTTACTCACAAATTTTTTTAGTGATGATCAAACTTATCCAATTTAAACTCCCTATTGTATATTTTTTCAGTTACGCTGTCAAAGTATAAACTATACTGGCAACATGTCTGCTCAATTGCCTTTGAAGCTAAAAGCGATTTAACCATGCCATTATAAAACTTGGACACGACATGCGAAAGAAGGATCCAGTTACTATGTACTATTGCGATATGCATGCAATGCAGACAGGGATGAAGATCGACTCAAAATCACCAGAATGAGTTGTTTGATTCAACTTATGACCTCACTTGAGACACAAAAAGCTTCTGTCTACGGATCCGTAGAGAGAGGAACAAGTTACATCAGAGGTAATATTATAGATATATTTTAGATCAGGGGTGTTCAAATGGCAGACGCAGTCTGTTTTTGGACTCTTGAATACTCGGCTTCGGACCACAAGATTTCTTCTAAGCAATGCGTGCAAATATTTCATTACTAAATGGTTATTATTGTTGATTTTTGAACGAAATCACAATCCCCCTTCCAAAAGCCACCACCACATTGCTAATTTTGTGTCATGATTTTTTAAAATAATTTCATGCAACTTGCTTACCACGCATGTAAAGTTGACCTGAACTATGGGATTTGTTGAATTTTCATACTGCTGGACGCCTCGCCGGTGCATGGTGGTTCACGTAAGCTCTAATATACAGCATAATCGGTAAAGCCCTGGGAATGCGCTTCAGGCCACTCATCTCTGATCGTCATTACGCAGGTTCGAATCCCGTGGGGGATGTTGATTATATGCAAAAGGTCTGCTGGACGCCTCGCCGATGCACGGTGGTTCACGTAAGGACCGCTTACGGCTTCCTCCACCAACCAGGTCCATGCACAGGAAATATGAGGAATACGATCATCCAAAAACCTTCACCCCGATTCGGAAATGGTATCTGCACGAGAGGTCGTGATTTGCCATATGGTTAAGCTATATTCTTGGCTTTCCTCTCTCGCTAGATAAAAATGATATCTTGTCCCATTCAAGAGCCTATTCAGCATTGAGCTATCTAATATATAGCACTGGTAACCTTTTACAGGATTTCAGTTGAATGAAAACACAAGTTATATTTCCTTTGTTTTCATAGTAAATTATGATGCTTCAGGATGATATTTAAACCAGCACAAATAATAGTTCAATTAGTATTTTCTGGAAGTTTGTGTTACGACCTAATATGACTTGTTCCACAATCATGAAGTTGATATTCGAATCTACCTAATTAGGGTCGTATAGCTCAAATCTTATTTATACACTTTAAGGGGAACGCTTTAGGATATGGTCCACTACAATATAGTCTACCATATCTTGAATTTTCGGTCACTCAAATTTTTTTTAGCTTTACATGATGTGCAGCAGAATCATGGTTTTTTTAAATTTAATAATTTGGAAGTATACAACATATTTTTCTAATTCCAGGTTGTCGGTGAAGCTGTGGTGGAAGATCAAGCAATAAATTTATTTGGATGGGCAGACACGAAAGATAGGAATTCAGAGTTTGGAAAAATCGTTCGTCGAGCGTTCTATACTACGTCTGTTTTGTTTGATGCCGCTGAAGAACTCTGGAGAGAAAGCCAGTGGGAGCGATGGTCTAGTGCTTAAACATGTTGGCTTCGCAGGTTGAAGATCTTGAGTTCGAGTCCCAGCAAGTCCGGCTTGCTTATCCATGCCCACCACTCGACCCAACTTGGGTAGGCTAATCCGAACGGGAAAAGATTGTATCTTTCCAGCAATTTCAACCCTGCCCGTCTATAAGTGGTTGCTGTTACAAGGACTTGGATAGGGTGATCCACTTTTAAGATGTGGCTATAAAAAAAACGAATCATCATAGAAAATACGCTCGTTGGAAGGAAGAATGGGGAAATCCCTCAACCGGGACCAGTGGGAGGGGGATTTGAATGAAAGTTGGGAGAATGAGCTTGAGGAGGGGCCTACTACAAGTCAGCAAACTTACGTACCGCCACTTGTACCCGCTTGTACCAGTAGGCACAGCAAGCTTGCTGACCTCCCCTTTCATCATACGAAGACCCCACCCCTTCCTATTCTGTTACTCCAACAGGAGGTTTGGAATTATCTCCCATACAATTCAATCAAGCTCAGAAACTTTGTAAATATGCGACAAGTGCCATCATGTACCAGGACGTACCAACTGCAGTTGAAAACCTAGAAAAATGCTTCTGAAAACTGGGAAAGAAGATCTTTGATTGGATCGTTTATTCTGACATTTCTAGTTTTGCACTTTAATAACCAAACGCCTCACCGGTGCACGGTGTTTCACGTACGCACTGCTTAGGCCTTCTCCACCAACCAGGTCCATGCACAAGAAAAATGTAGTGAGCTAGAAAACGTTCACCCTGATTCGTGAATGTTATCTGCATGGGAGGTCGTGGTTAGCCATATGATTAAGCTGTATTCTGGGCTTTCCTTTCCCGCAGGATATGAAATCCTATCCTAGTATTTTTTGTTTTGTTGAAATTCACGCTGAGCAAAATCGGAAGCAGTACCTAAAAGGAACCAACTAACGGTCACTTAAAAGCAAAGATTTGCAAGATGTAGTACCAGCAATTGCACTCTAACATAAAATGGTACTGAACCGCCATAGTATGGAAAATGGTACTGAACCGCCATAGTAATGTACAGTGATCGGTATCTGCCCTGGGCGATGGTAACATCATCTACCACTTTTTTGCCCTCTTTTAGTCACCTCTTGCGACACGCAGGAAATACTTTAGGATTATCCATGAAGCCCTCTCTGAGTTGATCTACCCGTTTTCATTTGTCCCTCCCAGCGATTTGAGCCTATGAACCTCGCAATAAAGAGACTTTTTATTTTTATACGATATAGATCACCTTTCAAATATTGTAAAAGTGTTTTGCAACTAAAATTGTAAGTTTTGTTAGAAATTAGAAAATTATTATTTTTTTTTCAATATATTTGCATCTGTAGATTAAAAGTAAAGTGTAATTTTTCAAGATAAACTTATCATATCCCTTTAATAGGTTGTGGTTCAAAATTAGATAAGTCGGAAAAATACGATAATTTTGGTGCTGGGCGATAAAATCTTGCTTTTTTCTGTTGTCTTACCCTTTTACCATAATTGAAGTTAATTGATGGGTTTCATAAATTATCAACACAAATTACAAGTGTTAGTATTCTATTTGATCTAAAGACAACTGAGAATCTGTATTTGAAAAGTACTTGCTATCCATATTGATTCTTCTTTTTTATTTCAAGCTAGTTTAACATAAGATACAGTAATAATGAAAATAAAAAATCGCAATTATAATAATTTATTTTGTTTATACCTGTACATTTTTCATGCATGTTATTTGTATTCTTCAAGATATTCTATTCTCAAATAATTTTGGTTTCGAATATTCAATAAAGTTTGCTGCAAATATTGGTGGTTTTTATCATGTTGTAAAATATTCTTGTGCAATGCAACAAACAGTCATTTCTATGATCTCATTTCAGTTCAATTAGGAATAGGATTGCGCTTTGAGCCACGCACCATTAGATAGTAGTATTTTATATATATAGATATACGAACGGTTCACTGCGAATCGACAGAATCTTACAGACACCTGAAGAAAATAAGACTATGTATTATGTGTCAATCAGCACAGAAGTTCAGATTTGATAAACTCGCCACAGAAGTAATGTTTTTGTCATGCAGTCAAGCGTGAAGCGGGCGAAGTAAAAGTGACGTATCGGTATCAGTGTCTTCTCACGTTCTTTTATGGGTTGCTGCTGACTCGATGACTTTTTTCGTCTTTCGCAGCTCTCGCCTATTAGTCAAAAATTTGTCATTTATAACTGCGTATGAATGGAAATCAAAATAATGAGACCAATCTAATTGAAATGTATTTCTGATCGAATAAATTATCATATTTATCATTTTTCCTGTACATGGACCTGGTTGGTGGAGGGAACCGTATATAGTACTTACGTGAACCACCGTGCGTTTACGAGACGTCCAGGAGACCTCTCGTATATATTCATCATCCCTCATGGGATTCGAACCTGCGTCATGGCGATCAGAGATGCTTAGCTAGAAGCGTATTCCCAACGCTTTACCGATTGAGTTGTGTCAATTTCAGCGAACATTCCATCGATGGCCCATGCTCGACAACTTATTTTATCATATTTTTTTTTCGGATTGTCTTAAACTAGTGAGCATTGAAAATAAGAGACGAAGGAAGACTTGAGATAAATTCGATTTCAAAAATAAATGGATCAGTATAACACTGTTCACCCACCATATAAATTTGGTTGTGATATCATTAACAATGGTAATTGGATGCTTTTTAATGTGATCTTTCATTAAAATATACTACGCATCCGTGTATCATTTTAAGCACTTTACACCGTTCGCCTGGGGCCTAATAATATTGTCGTCTATTACATTTTTATCAATGTCCACAAAAGGCGCAAGGAAGGTGGGGAATACCCAAATGTCAAAACGGGAACTAAGTCTGATCTGGTTTCTGGGCGTAGCATAGCCTACTGTAGAAATTGTGGTATTCAGATTTATTTAGAGTGGAAAGGTCCAATCATTAGACAGAAATATAATGCGCCTTGATGTCAATAAATGAAGGATCAAAACGATGGACCCGACGTGTCAGATTAAAGCCTGGCGACTAACTGCTGAAATGGATGTTGAAATTTTTAAGAAATAAAGAAAGGAAGGGGAGTAGGAGGGCCAGAGCGTTAATTAATATTACGGTACCTATTGCAGTTGCCTCTCTAAAGAAAATTTTGAATGTCCAAGTCTAAATTTCCAATTCTGTTACAACTTTAATATTCCTGTGTTTTATAAAAATATGATCAACTCATTCAAAGCATTAAATTTAGATTCCACCCACCCAATAAATGTTTCAGAAGTGGAACAAGAGATACTATGGCACAATCATTTCATTTCCAAAAACAGAAATGAACTGGATGCAAAATTAACCTGGGTACAGGCTGGAATAATAACAGTAGGTGATATCGTCAACATTAGCATGCCTGACTTACCCTTAAAATTTATCCCAGGAGTAACCAAATGGTTCGAAACAATGGTCACCCAACAAATTAAAATACTTGTTCGAAGATGAACTGGATAGTAAAATGGAGGAAAATATCTTGTGCGAGTTAATTTCGAGAATGTTGTGATGTTAGAGCCGGGTGGCATATCGGTATCGCGTTAATATTCACAATGTTGATGTGCTGTGATACCGGTATTTCGTGACACATCACCAAAAATGGTTACAAGTTGATACATTATCATGCTAAGTAATTAAAAAAGAGGTGTTTAGTCCACTTACGCTGTAAAAATGCTGATATGCCTCGATTGAACTGCCATGAAACAACAACCCGCCCCCATTCAGAGGTGTGCACCTGATTTTTTAACTATGTCGCACCTTACATACCTCTTCAAGATGACACAATAACATGACTTTTGATAACAGAAGATGGCTTGACATACAGGTAATAGCGGCATTTTGGCAGCGGTATGCCGGTACAAAATATACCTGATGCCGCCCAGCTCTATGTGGTGTTGGAAACCTTGATATGGACCAAATTATAGCCTGTAATATTATCTGTAACGCCTAATTACTAATTGTATTATGTTGTAAATCCATATTTTGGCAATACAGAATTTCAATGAAATATGATGCTTTGGATAAAATACAAAGTAACATGGGAGCAATTTTCAAATGCAAATTTATGGGAATATTGGAGGGAATGATCTGCTCTTGTATGACCATATTGAAGATTCATTAATATTGACTGATAGTATTTATCTGTGTTGGAATGGAGAGAGATTTTAAACCAATCAATCACTCGAAGGAAAACAAGATTGTGCCACCGTGTATTTAGGAGGCAATGCAAATATTAACCAGTGGTAAATTGTATTACTGAGACTTACTGCAGCGTTTTTGTGTTGTTACTTACCAATAATATTACTCGCTACAGTAGGAATAGGGATTTACAATCAGAATGGATAAATGTTGATTTATTTTTAATTACGATAATTTCATTTTCTGAATTTTGTAAGTTGATTCATTGTGTGATATTTTCCACAATTTACTATATAAATTTTACAAAAATCTTTTTTGCATTCAATTTACATTACTGTTAATTTAAGATATTGGAATTTGTAGAAAAAAGTTCTTAAATTATTCAAATTTCAGTTTGACATCTACAGAATAAAAAAATGTATATATCAAAAAGAAAATGTGTGTTTGTCTTTATTACCATATTATATTATGGTACTTTTGATTTGATCCAATTGTAAAAAAAATTTTTTCGATCCCATTTCAAGATAAAATGTTCAGTTTTGGTGAACTGTATTTACAAGTAAAATCGAAAAATCTCGCTGTAAATATGACCATTCTCATTTTCTATCAACCCGGTATGGAATCCTCATTGGAATGGTTCCTTATCACCCATACTTGGCAAACTAGCAGCAAATTTATTTTGTGACCTGGGATGAGAATATGTAGATTCTTTCTTTTATCAAGAGGTGGTATATGGTTTTACTGTCACCCAGGGTAGATACCACTCACTGCGCTTTACCATGACAGTTGATTTCCATTTGAGATTCTTTCTGATTATAGTGCAGTTGCTGGTACTACATCTTTTAGTAGCTCTTTGCTATTGAGTTACTGTTGGTTGGTTTGGAAGCTGCTTTCGGCCTTACTTAGAGTGAATTTCAATAAAAAAAAAATATCATGAGTTTTTGTTATTCGTAGTTTCGTTTTTTATTAATTGTTATTACCAGGACTTTAACAATAGTGAATAAACTTCATTGTACCTACCATAATTATATTCCTCACCTCATGCCCCCTATAAGCTTAATCTGCTATTTGATCGATCTATTTATTTTGTTATCACAGAATAATGATATTACATCTACTAATTTTACTCTGGATTAAAACACTTATGTATTGAGAAGCCGACACAAAGAATGGATTATACATCGATATTTGAGGTTGCAAATTAGAAAGATATCACAAGCAATGTTGATATGAGGGAAGTTTTATCCAGGAATTAGTCTTAATTCTGTGATAACCTAGTGGAATTGTAAAAGTAGTTGAGGTTAAGATAGCTTTACCATTATGTAGCTTGTATTAGAGTTTGGAAATATTGCTGCTGTGTGATTTTGTATGCAGTAGCCTATCATTTTAAAGACAATATCTCAATACTGTACTATAACTCATTTTTGATATTACAATGTGCAGCATAATCATGATTGTGTAATAAATGGACAGATTTTCGCAAGGTTTGATCAACATAGTTTTATTAATTGAGAGAAATTGTGGAATAGATATTCTGTGATGTATTGATATTGTGACCCAACAGTTATTGATATTCGTACCGATACAGATATTATCAGCTGTTGTTGAGCCCCGATACTACATGGCTACAAAGCAGCAGAAACATATGCAATAAAACGAGCATTCTCCGTTGGTTTGCATGGAAAACGCTTCTGCCACTCTGATCAATACTAACTGCTAATACTTTATATTTTCTGTGCTTATAGCCTACTGCGTGAACAAAAAATTAATGAGTTGTGAGCACTTTTTTACTCTCTAAAGTGGGAATGTGGCTCCTTTTCAGTGGACCCATTGGAGGGTGGCTTTGGTAAGGTGTGAGATTTGATATCAAATAATTCATCACTATTTTTTACATGATGAAAATAAAAAAATTATGAAGTAGCGTTCCATGTTTTTAAGCTCCCTTTAAGGCTGAAATTTGATCCGGGAAAACCATTTTAAGGAAAAAGAACTAAGGGTCGGTGTGATATATTCCACCAATATTTTGAATAGGAAGGGACAGTCCTCCAATGTTAGCATATTCACGATTAAATGTAATGAGCATAACGAGTGAGTAATTCTGAAGTAAAATGAGAGGTGTGAGGCCCAGATAGACCCACATTGTATGATTCATCAGTGGCGCTTGTTCGGCAGCTGATGAGAAACCTTATAGGACATGCTGACTCATTCAAGTTTGACTGGGTTCAAGTGGTCAGAGCGGCTAATACTAGTGCAATTGTTCCTCAATGACTGCCAACTAGCTATTGTACTCTATGGGTAACGGACAAAATTCAAGACATACAGACGCAGATTTGGTGTAAGCACAGCAGTAGCAATAGATCAATGCTTTTATCAATGTTTTACAGTTAAATGTGAATTGTTGGTAAACTGCTCGATATCAATATTATTTCTATTGATATAGTTAACGGAAATATTGTGCTGTATTAATTAATATATTGGGAGCAAACATGGCTGGTGATCCCATCGATATTATTTATTTTAAACAATCTTGTTGTGTGATACTGAGTTGTCCACTATTGTTATTGTTTTGTATAGATCGTTCGCTCAGTGCTATTGAATAACCCTGGTTCAGTGCATATAACTGTCGCTGCTGCATTTTCGACTCCTCAAAAACGGAAACACACGCTGCGCCTTATCCAACGCTAAAGTAATAACGTACAGTAATTTATTAACTCAGACGCATGGAACGAGCGCAGTGCCGTTTTTGCCCAGGTGATCGGGTAAAACACAATACATAGGTCGAAGCAACGTATAGGACTCAGATGAGACAATTTTGGAAAAAAGTAGTGACTTATAGCCCGCAAAATACGGTACATCAGCGCCTGTGTTCTGAATTTCTAATAGTATGAATGAACTTGTTAAATATAGCAGTGCTTAGACCTTTTGGTATCTAAGCTTGGACTGAGGTCGGCTGTCAATATTAGCTTACCAGTTGAGGAGACAACGCGAATTTTTATAGTTCAAGCCTGGTCTAGGGTAATTAATGTCTGGAGGTCGCAATACTAGTCGGCATGAGTTGTGTTTATTTCAGATTTATTTCAATCTACCATTTTCCATTTTATGCTAGCGAAATGTTATGCATGCATTTCTTTGTGTTTCCCAATACAGCCGAACAGTTTGCTATGCAATCAGGGCATGTGAATATGATGAACGCGAAGCAGTGTAGGTGCTATTGCTGTTTTTATGCCACGGGAAACAATAGCCTGACCTTAGGTCCTTTTTTAGGATCTTCATCCGGTGGCGTTATAAATTCATCATGTTTGGCACACATGGTTAAAAGTAGAACTTAAAGCCTATGTTAACTGGTTATATTTCTTTCCATCGCATGTGTCATTGAATCTACAAAATAATACCATTATTTTTGCATTTAAGACTTGGGGGGGGGGGAATTTGTCCAGTTTTCAGTAGGTGGATTTTGTTCTACACCCATATGCTACAGTTGAGACCTCAGTCCCATATCAGTATAAATAGATTCTGTAGTTATTTATTACTTGTGTACAGTTTTTTACCTGGGACGAGTAAAAATATTTACCATACTGGTACACACAAATTTTTTTTATTGAAATTCACTCCAAGAAAGGCCGGAAGGAACCAACTAAGTGCTACTAAAATGTAGTGTCCGCTACTGCACTGTTAATATTCCAAACAGAACTGATACCGGTAACTCATCCCAGGATGGCAAAAGGTCAGCTACTGAGACAATGAAATGAGACTCAGAAAATGGATTCTATCGAAAAAAAATGATTTATTATCATATGTTATTTCTCTATATAAAAAATGTTCAAAATCATCAATACTGCTATGAGGTTGCTAGTGGGCCATAGATTCTGGGTTGAACGCACCTGTCTAGTTGGCCCTGTTTGTACGGGCTTTGAAATGGTCCTAACATATTCCCTGTATGCCATTAGAGGCGACTAGAAGCCAAGAATGGGTAGATGGTTTTACTATCGTCCTGGGCAGATACCACTTACTGTACTTGACCATGTCTAGTGTGGGTTGTTTTTCGTTTAGTGTGCAGTTGCTAATACTATATTCATTAGTAGCTCTTTGTTAGGCCGTTAGTTGGTTTCTTGTTTGTACCAAGGTTGGCAGTACGGTACGATACGAAATTGTTATCGCACTTCAAACCAGCTAAATAATTTTGTGCCGAACAAACTAGCAATGTCCAAAACAGCCTTATTTGTAAAATCTGACCTCCACGAGATTCATCATCGGCATATTAGATCAAAGTGGTAGGGTTTTATGCTCTCTCAAAATCAAGGACAGTAAAACCGATATACGACATAGGTTATCTAATCAGCTCAAGTGAATCTGTTGCATTTTTTGATAGACACAATCTTTACTATCTGCGCCCGTTACGAAACGACATAGATTTTAAATGAAATTATTTTGTTGAATCCTTTTGAGAAGAATATGGGGTAATGTGTAGGTACAAAAAAGAGTACGGTACGAAATAAATATTGAACATCGTACCGTACCAATTAGGAAAATTGAAAAATGAATCGTATCGTTCTATCATACCAGGAAATTCAATCGTACCAGCCTTGGTTTGCACCAGCCTTGTGGGTCTATCTTGCACCAGCCTTGTTTGGCTTTCTTGCTCAAAGTGAATTTCAATAAAAATGACTAATTCCAAAAAATATACCGAACTCAAACTGAGGCCTAATGCGAGTCTCTAGCACCCGTCCATCTCTACTATATGGTAGCATGATAAATTTGTATGTAAATTTTTATCATTTTATTTTTATAGCCGCTTGGAGTGGATCACCCTGACCAAGGCCCTCTACTAGCGGCCACTTATAGACGGAGAGGGTTGGAATTGCTGGAAAGATATTATCTTTTCTTGTTCGGCTGAGCCCATCCAAGTTGTTACACCCTGGGTAGAGTGGTGGGCATGGATTAACTTGCTGGACTCACTAGGACTCGAACCCGAGATCTTCAACCTACGATGCCAACAGGTTTAACCGCTAGGCTGTCACGCTTGGTTGCTGGTTTTGCTGTTACATGGTTACTAGGGGGTCTCAGTCAGGAATGTTTTGTCAAGTATGAGTCAATAATGAATCACGTGGCCCAGGTGGGGTCCATCTGTGGCTCATGCTTAACAAAATGAAATTTTCGAAGTTGTTATGTAGTCCCGAACAGTAGTTTCAAGCAACTCATCCGAACCCACAATGCCAATATATAGCAGCATTGAACCCCTTTGGTTGGGATGGGAATATTCTGCCAATTTTAGTTTAGATAGTATTCAAGGATTTGGTACTCGACTTATATAACCCACAAATTAAACATCAGTTTGGTTTGTTTCCCTATCAAAAATATTTCAGTCAAACTTGAATTGAAACTTTTGGAATGTGATTGTGTTTAAAAACTAACAATAAGATGTTTTTGTTAATATTGAGTCACTCATAAATTTTGCTTTTTTTAAAAAAATATCAAATGTTTGTTGGAATCCGGAAACTTTGCATCCCCTCTTTTCAAGGTTCTTGATATGCCACTGATTTGAAGGACTAGTGGAAGCCAATGCACCAGACCTCTTAAACACGCAAGTGTTTTCACTGGTTTTTTTTGCCTCATGTGTGAATTGATATTTTCCTATTGTGATGTTAGAATTCGAAATAAATGTTTATGTTTGTATTTCGAGATATTTCCGCTAAGAGTGTATTAGCTGGTACATTTTTGTATTAACTATTTGCCATTGGAGACTTCAAAATAGTAAATAAAAATAAACCCACTATGTCGCCCATGTTCCAGATGATTTACGGATGGGGTTTGGATTGGGAAAAGTCCTTTATTTGGGTTCGTGTTGCTACTAAATAGGCTTTGCTCCGATATATCTCTAATAAAGTAAAAGTAAGGTAAAAGAGGTCCCCGAATTCCAAAAGATAACCTAAATTTATTTTTATCACAAATTTGAGGCAAGTAAGATAGGATAAGCTCTTATTTTTATCCTGCGGGACAGCAAAGCCGAGAATACGACTCAACTATATGGCGAACCAAGACCTCTCGTGTAGATAGCAGTTTCGAATTTGGGTGAAGATTTTCGATTATCATAATTTTTGTGTGCATTGACCTGGTTGGTGGAAGTAGCCGTAAACAGTGCCTACGTGATCCGCAGTGCACCGGCGAAGCGTCCAGCAGACCTCTCGCATATAATCATCCCTCACGGTATTCGAACCCGCGGCATGACGATCAGATGCGTAGCTCGAAGCGTATTCTCAAACGCTTCACTAATTAAGCTAACCGGGCACACCAAATCAAATAATAATATATCAGATGATTAGGCTTTTACTGCAGAATCAGTTTTTACAACAAAATATTCATCATTCACTACTTATTTAGCCATTTGAGATTGATTTTTGAAATGAGGTTTTGTTTTATCATTTCATCATATTTACTGCTGGTTTTGCTGTTGCATGTTTACTGGGGGTCTCGGTCAGAAAAATTTTGTTCAAATATTTTTGTCAAGTATGAGTCAATAAAGGGTCATGTGGCTTAGGTGCGGTCCACCTGTGGCTCATGCTTGATAAAATAAAATTTCCGATCGAAGTCTTGTAAAGTTATTATGTAGTCCCAAATAGTAGTGATACCGGTAGTTCATTTGATTTTCAAGAACCCACAATATAGTACCAATATATAGCAGCATTGGACCCCTTTGGTTAGGATGGGAATATTCTGCCAGTTTTAGTTTTTTAGTCATTTTAGTCAAGGATGTGGTACGCAACTTATATAACCCACAAATTAAACATCAGTTGGGTTTGTTTCCCTATCAGAAATATTTCGTTCAGACTTGAATTGAAACTTTTAAAATGTGATTGTATTTATTATTTAACAGGAAGATGTTCTTAAAATTGATTCACTCATAAATTTTGCTTTTTTTAACAAAATCAAAATGTTTATTGGAATTAGGCTTGGTGCATATATGTATGGACATGCATCCAAATTGATTCGAATCTTGATTCTAGAAGTGGCATTTGTAGATCACACAAATTCTGTTTGGCACTAGATAGATCACGGCACTTGGGCTGAAGATCCGAACAGACTCTTACAGTACTTTTATTGACATTCAGGAATATGTTATCAAACTTTACCAGACGCAATTTTGTTTACAGATATATATTTTATTTCTGTTGTGTGTTGTAAAACACTCACTAATTTCTAGCCCACTTATATTTGTCAAAATGGCTGAAGCTTCCAAGATACATGAAATAGATGAACCTATGACCTCTGAAGATCTGACAACATCTCAAAATGCATTACAAATACAAAGTTCTGCTGTCGGCACGAGTCAGGCTTTGGGTCAAAATCTCATGGAAAATCTTGGTTCAATTATAACAGAATCACGAAAACGTGGAGCTGTTGTTGTTCCAGTGTCACTCAATGTACAAAACGTTCAAGAACAAAATATTCATAAACAAGGTGAGATAGAAAAGCTGTATCGGTTCAAGCTATGCATTCTTACTAATCAAGATTGGCTGATATTTCCTTCTTTCAGAATAAAACAGACTAAATTTCTCAATAAAGTCTCGTATTCGAATAAGGATAGTGTTTCGGGAGAGGAATGTCAATAATGTGTTGCAAACATATGACGTGCTATGACATCTCGTGCAAATACCAGTTTCAAGCTGAGAGTGGAGGTTTTGGCCACTTTCTCATTTTTTCTGTGCATGGACATGGCTAGTGGAGTAAGCGAAATCTCTCGCATGTAATCATCCATCACAGGGTTCGAATCGTGGCAGAGCTATCAAAGATGTACAGTCCGAAGCATATTCTGCACGCTTTTACTGATTGAGCTAACAATGCACCAAAAGCATAGATTTCAAATAGCTTGAAATGAAATTGTGGAATCAAATGTTCTATTTTAGATGACCCTATTGGTTATTCCTTGATTTGTGTTAAATACTCGTATCCAACTTAATTAATGACAGCGATGGAAAAAAAGTATATCCATACAAAATATTCTGGATTCATTTTACAAACATATCTATATGTTGAAAATGGGAGTTATAGTACACCCCACATACAGAAATTTATTTTCACCTTTGTTTGCCATTTTCAGTCATGTTCATTATTTAATATGATTGCTTCTAATTTGTTTCCCTTCATTTTTCAGATTCGATTGAACTTGAACCTTCTCTTTTCATGAATTACGAAGAAAAAATATCTAAGTACAGTGAGGTATACACAGGTTGGCAGGTTCACGGTGAA
Source organism: Styela plicata (assembly GCA_963675895.2). NCBI lineage: Eukaryota > Metazoa > Chordata > Ascidiacea > Stolidobranchia > Styelidae > Styela > Styela plicata. Next base: position 22,664,294 of record OZ023142.1, read on the forward strand.
TTTGGAAAAAAACGAATTGCTGTGAAATTTCTCAAATTCAGTGAAGAAACCATAAAAGAAGCCAAACTTATCGTCAGTATCCCTCCTCATCCAAATGTGATATCCACTCTCAAAACAGGGGTTTACAAGAATGGCCCATTTAAACATATATTCATTGCAATGGAACTACATGGTCCTCAAAATTTAACAGACTTTATTAAGAAAGCTGCAAAGCCCATGAGTGCAGAGCTCAAAACCGATCTCATAACACAACTCATCAAAGGCATCGCTCATATTCATAAGAACAATGTCATCCATCGGGATATAAAACCTGACAATATATTGGTGTCAAAAGATGGGGAGAATCTCAAAATAATCGACTTTGGTGTGGGCAAACAATTGCAAAGAGGTCGGTCCGTAACGAACCTAACTAGCTTACGGATCGGCACAGATGGTTGGAGAGCCCCAGAGACATACAATGACGGTGTTATATCTAAACAGGCCGACGTATTCTCAGCTGGACTTGTAATATACTTTATATGGACCGGTGGATCACATTCTTTTGGGATCGACCCAGATGATTGGAATGGAAATATAAAACGATATCGGGGATGGGATCTAAGCAAATTAGAAAGCGATCTTGGAAATTTAGTCGGTTGGATGCTCAGATTTGACCCACAAGAACGACCAGGTTTAGAGCAAATACGGAAGCACAAATGGTTTACTGGCCGTGAAGCTGTCTGTCCTCTTCCTAGGCTGGGTAAGTTGAAAGGCTTTGTTGAATCCAAAAAAATCATTGTATCTTTACAGCAGTATCATTACATAATATTAAAAAAAACTTTTGTCTTGATTTTTTTTTGCCGTCAATATATATATATATATGCTTTCATCCCGAATCACATCGTGATAACGATACAGAGGAAACGGTCCATCAGTATGTTTTGTTAAGTATGAGTCAAAGTTTGATCACAATATGTCGGTCCAAACTCAAATTTCTAACACTGAGGCCACATCATTTTATTTATTCTTTTTTGCAAATATAGAAGTGTCATCCAGTGATCAATCATCAACCAGTTCTACCAAAGTAAAATCCACTGTTTCGGGAAGACAACAGATGGGGGTGGGAGGTAAGAGATGATATGGCTGGGTTTTGGGATCAATTCTAGAGCTTTTTCTCAGAACATCAAACTACAATTTTCATTTTGACCCCGGTGTTGGTGTTTGTGTTCCCTCTCTTGTTGGACAATATAAGTAATCATCATATAGTATATAAAGTTTAAGCCTCAGTAGAAGATTTTATCCTTGTCCAGAGCAGATTCCATTACTGCAATTATTTACAGTGGATCAGTTTTGCACTTGCTCGTTCTACATTTTGAGTAGTTCATGGCCATATTAATTGTTTTAGAACGTTTATTTTCACCACTGCCCCCGCCATTGTTTAAAGTGAATTTCATTGAAAAATCATGATATATTTTCACAAATGCCAATGATATGTTGTGAAAACACAGAAAGAAGGTTAGTTACCCTGTCTTCCCACTCACTGTTTATGTTGGGGTGCCCAGTTAGCTCAATCAGTAAAGCACTGGGAATACACTTCGAGCTATACATCTCTGATCGTCATGAGGCAAGTTCGAATCCTGTGAGGGATGGTGATTATATGAGAAAATTCCAATTTCTAACACTCAGGACACATCATTTTATTTCTTCTTTTTTGCAAATATAGAAGCGTCACCCAGTGATCAACCATCAACCGGATGGTCTACCAAAGAAACATCCACTGTTCCGAGAAGACAACAGAAGAGGCTGAGCGTGGGAGGTAAGAGATAATATGGCTGGGTTTTTGGATCAATTCTAGAGCTTTTTCCCAGAGCATCAAACTACAATTTTCATCTTGACCCTGGTGTTGGTGTTGTGTTCCCTCTCTTGTTGGACAATATAAGTAATCATCATATAGTATTTAAAGTTTAAGAAATAGCAGAAGATTCTATCCTTGTTCAGAGCAGATGCCATTACTGCAATTATTTACAGTGGATCAGTTTTGCACTTGCTTTTTGTGGTAGTTCGTGGCCATATTAAGTGTTTTTAGAACGTTTATTTTCACCGTTGTTTCCGCCGTTGTTTAAAGTGAATTTCATTGAAAAAGCATAATACATTTTTACAAATTCCATTAATATGCGAGAGAGGTCTGCTGGACGTCTCGCCGGTACACATACGATTACGGTTTCCTCCACCAACAGGTCCAGCACAGGAAAAATGAGAAATATGATAATCAAAAACCTTCAACCCGATTCGGAACTGGTACTGTACGAGAGGTCGTGGTTGTCCATATGGTTAAGCTGCTGACTTTCCTCTCCCGCAGGATAAAAATGATATCCTATCCTAAACAATCTTATTTGTTTTGGAAGAAAACACTTCTGATTCTCCTCTATTTTGTCTCACTCTTATACAATCTATCTTTTTCTTGCTTGAACATACAATGATATGCATGTGCCAAATTTTAGTCATTTTTGGGCAATACTCAAATTATTATTCAAGAAACAATTATATAAAAAAGTTTACATAAAATATTGGGCCAGTCGATTCCAGTAATCCCTCGGTGCCCGACTAAGTCTTTCAATGAGCCTCGTTTTTAAAATTTGCGTCGAATGGTCTCTGGGTGATAGAATGCATTTTTTCTTCGAATATTCAAACCTTTCGTAACATTTCTTTCAGATGAATCAAAACATTTTTATAAAAACCTATTCTATTGCAAAATTAATGATTTTCAAGGCATTTGTGATATCTCCTTACACTTGAAGGATTCAAGTTGAGAGGTAGTCTGTTATTTTTCAAGTTTATAATGAACAGTGGAGAGCAGTGTTCAACTCTTGCGAAACTGTTGATTGCGAAGTGCCTCACACTGGTAAACTCAACACGATACCAGTTTTAATGAAAATTGCGAAAGTTGGGTATATCTGGACAAAGTTGGCTGCAATATAAACTGGTGAAAAAACAAGGAATTTGTCTGGGTTGTCTTTTGAAATATTTTCAGTACAGAGAATGACAATAAGTCCGATATATAAATTCCTCAGGCATTCTAAAAATATGAAAAGGTCAAAATCCTTTGGGAAAAAGACCAGATAGTGCTTAAAACTGATTTTTTTTATTAAAATTTGCTCAAAGTAAGGTCGCACGAGAGCTGCATTAATGAAGGAAGATTGAAGAATTTTCATCCCCAAAAGATATTTATTGAGGAGAGTTTTAAAGCCATGTAGGTCAAAACAGTCAGGAAAGCAATGCAAGGGTAACGCACCTTTAAATTTTGAAGTTCGAGAAAAAACTTGCCATAGAGCTACTTGTCACATTGTGGAATGGCAGATAAACGAGTCTTCCGGTTGAAGATTAAAGTCCGAGATGAAATCTGTAGAATGAACGAGGCAATGAAGCAACCTTTGCGGACCTGAAGAATTTTTGGAACCAGTCTTATTGGTCACACATCGTTGAATACGTTCAAGCATATTCAGAACTGTGACTGCAGAATTGTCCCAGATCTGACAGCAATATTACATTCAAGGTTGAATAAGAGACTTATCCAAATAAAGTAGATTTCGGTTGAAAGATGTTGAGCTTGATGTAATGAACCGACTTTCAACTTGAATCCATGAAAATTGTCGAAACGAATGTGTGAAGATTCCTCAAAAGAGAAAGAGAAAGTTTATCTTCATTTGCCTAATTGCAGCGATTGATTGACAAAACTTTTGGTCTTTCCAGAGTAAGAGTTGATTATGCATCAATATTTAAGGTTGCAAATTAGAAGATATCGCAAGCAATGTCTTAATGCTGTGAGAACCTAGTGGAATTGGAAAAGTACTTGAGGTTAAGATAGCTTTACCATTATGTAGTTTGTATTAGAGTTTGGAAATATTGCTGCTGTTTGATTTTGTATGAGGTAGCCTATCATTTTAAAGACAATATCTCATTTTGGTTAGTACATTAGGCAGCATAATCATGAGTTTGTAATAGATAGGCAGATTTTTGCAAGGTTTGGTCAGTATAGTTTTATCAATTTAATTGCAAAAAAAATGTAATAGATTATCTGTGATGTATTGGTATTAGAGCCCAAACTGCTATTGGTATTCGAATCGATATTATCTGCTGATATCTAATGACGATAAGCCGATAAAATATACTATAAGCCTACTTATAGCTAGTACAGAATTCCACATTTTATTTGATACATATACTTGTCGAGTTGAGCATGCTTTCCTGAGGGAGATGAGTGATTATTGAATTTCAATAAATAATCAAAGCACTCACATGGGGATGGGCAATTCGGAATACTATCCCGGAAAGTAAAATAGAATCCACAATACCGAATCCTTTGCTAAGTATCGTCATTCAACATTTAAAAATTCAGGATGATGTTTTCTTTCTTGCTCGTTGGTGTATAACGTTACACATACGCCATTACACATTAAGTTTTCTTACAGATGCATTTAACAAAAATGACAATACAACAATATGCCCACATGTCATTGTACATCAATATGCACATGTGTCATTGCACGAGAGCTGTAATCAAGCTACTTTTGTGACAGGCTGCGTCCTCGCTATTGGACACGCGCTCGAACTCGCTCTTTTGCAACGTTTGAGACTGTGTGTGCTCGGAAAATGTAAATTAATATGATTCCATTATACTATTCAAATATCTATTTTGGATTTCGATACTTTAATATCTGAATATATCGGGATTTAGAATTCTGAAATGCCCATCCCTACTCTCCCAATATTAGAGAAAGGTATATCTGAGAGAAAACCCAATTAGAAAAATGAGAGTAAATCATGTTTTGTCAAGTATGGACTGAGTTATGATGAATCGAGTCATCAGGGCCTGTTCATCAGTGTCTCATGCCTGACAAAATGAATATGGGGAGATAAATGAAAACACTGTTTTTATTGTATTGACCGCCACTTTTTGCCAGCCCGAAGTAATTTTATTTTTTTATTGAATACTCTTATTAGAGCAGGAAGCAGCTCCCAAAGGGAATTGACCAACAGCCACTCCATAGCAATAAGCTACTTAAAGATGTAGTACCAGCAACTGCACTCTAAACGGAAAACATCCCAAGCCGAACCATCATGGTAAAGTGCAGTGAGTGGTATCTGCCCTGGGTGATGGTGAAACCATCTGTCACTTCTTTGCTGCCTTATAGTCGCCTCTTACAAAACGCAGGAAATATGTTATGACTATTCTAAAGCCCGTACCCACATCGGTCGAACCCTCATTGGTATTCAGTAACATATTGATTTGCTGTGATGTAGTGGTTTTGAATATAAAATAATGCCGTTCCAGAGGATGTGAATTTTAAATTACCCGAAATCTGTATGAAGCGAAATATGGTTTTGCCATTGCTGAGGTGATGGTTTTACTATTACTCAGGGCGGAGACTATTTAATGCATTCTGCTACAGCTTATCAGTTCTGTATGGAATGTTTCCTTTTGGTGTGTCGTTGCTAGTTTTCTATTTAATCCAAATCCTTGCATATCAGTTGTCGCTCATTAGTTCCTTCCCGGTGCTAATTTGAACTCTGCTTAGAGTGAATCTCAATATAAAACAGAACAATATAGACATCTTACATCAAACGCAGATCAACCCAATCCATCTGCTATCCATGATTGACAAAGGTACCGGAGTTCGCTCTAAGCAAGGCCGAAAGCAGCGCCTGAAAGAAGCCAACAAACGACCACTCGAATGGCAAAGAGTTTAAGCAAATGCACTCTGAGCGGAAAACTAAAATTAAGATCGATAATCACTGTGATGTGTTGTATATAGACAACTAAAGGCATAAAGAAAGCTTTGTAATGCACGAGTCACAGATGGATATGCAATTATAGTGTCAGATATCTGTGGTTCACGCTTGGCATACTGGCATTTCATTCAAATTCAGACATTTTGCATTTATCAACTTTGCCAAGTGCAGAAATTATAGTAGTTTTTCAGTAAAATTGTTGAGTAGTTGAGGTTGAGTTATCAAGTCATGTACTTGGTTTAACAAGCGAGATCAACGCAATCCGATGTTCTTATGTCATCACTCAATAGGTTGAGAGGAAACAAATTTCTTTGTGATTTCACTGTCAAAGTTGGCAACAAATCATTCCCTGTGCATCGCAATGTTCTGGCGGCCTCCTCAGAATACTTTGAATCCATGTTTTCAAGCAACACGAGGGAAGTTCATGACAGTTTCATTGATATGAAGGATGTTGATCTGGAAGGAATCACACAATGCATAGAGTTCATGTATAAGGAGAGGCAGATTTGAAAATAGAAAACATTCAACATATCCTGAAGACATCCAACCTGTTACAAATGGTTGTTCTGACAAATCTTTGCTTCCAACACTTGCAAAGCATCCTCTCTTCAACAAATTGTCTCTCTGTGATCAACTTGGCTCAAACGTTTGATCGTCCTGATTTGAAAGAAAAAGCGGAACGGATCGTGATCGCTGATTTTAAATCTATGATTTCTTCCGAGATGTTTCCGTTCATCAACAAATCAGATCTCATGCGGTACATGAAAGCTTCAAATGCTGGTTATCAAATATCATGGAATGCTGTCAGAACTTTGACAAGAGGAGAAGGGAACGAGAAACATTTATCTGATCTTGTTCAAGCCATCAATGTAAAGAAATTTCCATTCAAATTTCTTCTGGAAACTGTAGTAGTTGATACCTTGGTGAAAGCGAATGACGATGTGAAGAAAACAGTGATCGTTGCATTATTCTCAGATGTCGAAAATCTCGAGAGGAATCTTGAGATTGACAATTGCTTCATCCTGAAGAATCTGGCTGAAACTCGTTAAGTTTCTGATCCAACTGCAGTAAAAGATGTGATAAATCGATTCCTGGAGGCGAATTTTGAAGAAATTATCGACAAAAATGAGTTTTGTGATGTCGGCAATGATGACATCGTAATGCTTCTCAAATCTCCAAACATTAAATGTTCTTCTGAAGCTGTAAAATGGCACGGAGCTCTTAAATGGGTTAAACATGATGTTCAAAGCAGGAAAAAGATTTTTCAAGAGGTATTTGGTCTCATTAATCTAGAGAAGTTACCACTACAATTTCTCAAAGAAACTGTGCGTTCAGAAACTTTGGTCAAAGATTCACGTAAATGTAGCGATATTCTAGTGGACGCAATATTCTCTTATGCCGATAGAGAAAAGACTTTAGCAAAAGAACTGACTCTCCAGCTAAAAACCCAGATATCAGTTACCAAAGCAAACACTGGGACTCCTCCAAACAACATAGTTCAGAATGATCCAGAGTCTGAAAGAGCACAAGAACTGGGGGCAGTGGGGGGAAGTTTCGGAGGTATAGTCATATTGGATGACTGCATGTTTCCTCAATTTTACCTTTAAATATTTGTAGTTATCAGCAATTAATTGTCAGAAGTGATGAATTGAAAATTAGTGTTTTAAACAGAAAAAGTACTTGGGGTGGATCTAGTCTGTGTATGAGGACATAACAAAGCTCTCAACAGAACACTCGTTATGGAACCAGGCAGGATAGCCCCTGCCCTATGATTTTGGACATTATTTTAAAATTTCCTCATGATAGATAAATTGTTTGCCGACCTTCGGCGGGTCATTTGTGAACGTTTTTACCTTAAAATTACATAAAAAAGCTGAAAATTCTTTTGTGCGCCTCTGTGCGTTAACATTCTTGACACGAAAAGAAAAATTATTGGATGTAATGCACTCCCATTGCCACTGCTCTTTGACCTAAATCATTTTAGCTTCTTAAGATTTTTTGAAATATTGAATTTTATTCAAGACAAATCGTTTTACTTTTTACTACTATTTGTAACTATCAAGGCAGTAGGTTGTAGGTTGCAGATCTCAGGTTTGAGTCCTGGCAAGTTTGGCTCAATAATCCATACAATCAATCCAGGGTATAATAACTTGGGTACCGGTAGGTTTGACCAAACCAGAAAGGTTCCAATAACACTAAATCTGTCTGTCTATAAGTGGTTTCCCATACAGCGCCTTGGTTATTGGTTCCACTCTAATGTGTAACTGTTCAGGTGAATCAGATGAGTTGTGCATTGTTATGTCTTTGATTTGCTGAGTCATGAAAATTTGTCAGCCTAGGGGCCTAGCGGTTTTCATGTTGGCGTCACATGTTAAAGATCATGTTGGAGATATTTTAAAGAGAGTCCGACTCATTAATCCATGCCCACCAAGTTATTCCCCAGGGTATAACGGCGTGGGTAGACTACACTGAACTGGTAATATCATATCTTTCCAACAACTCTAACCTGGTCCGTTTAAAGTGGTAGCTGGTACAGTACCTTGGTCAGGGTGATCCAACCAAAAGAATGGTTCTCAAAATATGTGCTTATGGATTTATAAGTAAAAACCATGATTGAAACTAAAATTACTACAAATTCATGGAAAGTTGAGGAAGAAAATTTTCCAGCTCGAAATTTCTACCATTTTGGCAGAATGTCAGCTGTTCTGCTACTACTGGAAGAAAATGGGTTTATCAAAAGAAAATTTAGCAATGGGCAATATTTCATGATGTAGCCTTTATATAGAAAAATAAAGATGCGTTTTTTAATGTCCAGTAGCAACCTAACTGTACAAAAAGTTACGAAATCATCAACACTGCTATGAAATAGCTGTGTTGATGGTTTTGAAGCTTTTCGATCACCCAAAAAATAGGAATCCCTGGCGCAATTTATTAAATTGCTCAAAATATGTCATTTTGAACTGAAAAAATAACTAAACAAATTTACAGGTTATTGCGATATTTTTTGCACTTCATGACCATACAGTATTTCTGGCTAAAAATCCTAATTGTGCTACTGTCTTGATCACTCACAATATTACTTGTTATTGTCTCATCATTTCAGCCCAGGAGGAATCAACCCAACCTGGTGTGAGAATCATCGACCAACAACCACCTAATGGGAAGGTGTCATATGATTTGTCGCCTGAATCACTGCCAGGATATGAAAAGGGGACTTATGTCATCACCTACTCATTTCCTGCTGGAAGTCTGATGGTGAGTTATCAAATTATTTGAAATTGTTGGATTGTTTTGTTTGAATAGAATAGAATGCAAAGTTGTATATAATTGCATTGTACGTTTGTGTGTGTTTGTTAGTTTCTGAAGCAATCAGAGTATTTGAATATTTAGTCACAATTAGAATGGAATGTACAAGTGAGACAGTGGTATTTCTTGGATATGAATTTTGGATTCAAAAAATATAAGAAGATAAAATAAATAGGAATCATTTGTTTTCTTTTTTTATATCTATTCCTTGGAGTGAATTACCCTGACCAAGCCCCTGTAAGGTTGAGTTGAGTGGTAGGCATGAATTAACAAGCCGGACTGGCCTGGACTCAAACCCGAGATCTTCGACCTGCGATGCCAACATGATAACCACTAGGCCATCGCGCTCACTAATAATAAGGCGAAGTTAGGTGCAAAGAATATTCTTGGCCTGTTTATTTTTTTCAAAAAGCTAGTTTTTGCCACCAGGTATAATCACGTTAGAGATTAAAATAAGCACAATCAGTGGAAAGCAAACGATGTATATTGCCGACGTTTCGATACGAACAAACTTCTTCAGAGCAGAGGTGAACAGAAGTAAAATAACAGTTAATATAGCAATATTTTATCAAAAGTTTAACAGAATTATTATTAAAAGTTAAATATTGCTATATTAACTGTTATTTTCCTTCTGCTCATCTCTGCCTTGAAAATGTTTGTTCGTATCGAAACGTCGGCAGTATTCATCATTTGCTTTTTCATATTGAAATATGCTCAAATCCAGGATGAAAGCAGCATCTGAAAGGAACCAAATAATGGGGACTCAAGTGGCAGAGATCTATTTGGTGAAGTGATTAAATTTCTTTATACTTCATATTCATTTTACCTAAAAACAGCGAGATATATATTGCGCCGAAGGGACAAATTTGCTAAATTTAGATAGAATTGTGATTTCAGGATTTTTCTTTGATTTTGCTTTGTTTTTACACGGAGATTGCATATAATATGGATATATGGGAGGGTGATTCCTATTTCATGTGATGACAGGTACAGGCATAATTCTTGTAATTCTTGAGGTACTATTTCGCTCGTGTTAAACAATCAATCAAATGAACAAAATCGCATCACTCTCCCGGTAAATGTTGAGACGATTTTGCTACCTTCGATTGGAATTTTGTTCTAGACATGTTCCTTTCCTGTTTGGCTTAGCCTACCCAAGTTATTATACCCTGGGTTGAGTGGTGGACACGGATTAACGAGCCGGATGCGTCTGGACTCGAACCCGAGATCTTCAACCTGCAATGCCAACATGTTTAACCGCTAGGCCATTTAGTTATAGGAATAGTTATCAACAATCATGAATTTCACAATTTTAGTTTTAACAATCGACAAATTCATAGTATTATTAAAATGCGTATATTATGTAAGAACAGATTTTAATATCCTTTAAAATAGAGAGTATTAGAAAATATCACTTTCATTCTCCATTAGATGATAATCCGTTGTGGTGCGTGTTCTCTTCTCAGTCTAAATTTGACACATACATCGGATATGTGATAATGATAATGCACAATGGTTATATTGTTTCCTAGACAAATTGCTTTGCCAAAAGTACTAAATACGTTTACTACATCTAATTCAATAGACAAAAAATGAGATAAACCCCTGTTGGTGAATCTAGCAACCATATTAAGAAAAATTAACTGATAACTGAGCGTGGGCATGTAGTTGACCAAAGTGAGTTGATTTAATTTCAAGATAAACATGGAAGTTCAGATAAAATTATATTTTGATTTGTCTAAACGTGTGATTTTATCACCATTACATTTGAAAAAAATACCCGGCAGTGGTACTCATAATTTTCTAGATACATCCCTGATTCTGCTGTTCATATTTTCATAGGTACGAACTCACTTTCACAAGAGAGGGAATTATTTCAATAACATGTCATAATTTGTTTTCTGATTTGCATATATTTACCTATTACAATACTAAGTTACTCAAAAAACTAATGAAATAATAGGATAAAATTTCACTAATATATGCTCTATTGAATTAGGTACATATATACGTATTCAGTACTTTGTGTGAAACGATTCGTCTTGAAATAAATATGACGTTTGGGCATTGTCATATTCACGCCTCCGATGTACATGTCAAATTTATGCAGAGGAGTGCGCACATGGCAACTCATTATCATCTCGTGGAGCATAAAAGTGATATTTTGAATTCAGTATTTTTAGGAAAAATAAAATCCGTCATAATCTTTTCTTGCATATACGCAATTTATTATATTAAAAAGACGTAGCTTCTACGAATTTGTCGAATGTTAAAACTATATCGTGGGATTTATTACTGTTTACTAACTTGCTATAAATCTATCGCCTGTAGATTATTCCAGCCGAAAGTATCAAAATTGTCTCAACTTTTACCTGGAAAGTTATGCGATTTTGCTCGTTCCTTGCATAATACGACCGAAATAGTACTTTAAAAATTATAGAATTACTTGCGACCTAAACAGATTCGAATCAACGGCCGATTGTGATGTGATTATTCAAATAAATGCCAGCAATTGGTCACTATCAGTTAATTAAAATGTAGACGGTGTGTTCTTTGCTTTGAATGAAATAATTATATTTATATAAGTATGGTTTATTTCCATTAATCTGGTAATTGGTCATGCATGATGTACGGTTGGGTCATTACAAATGTCTTCATGGCAGTAATTTTTGACAGACTGAGCACGATACAGGCCAGTCTATACGAATTAAATGGTTTGTTTATCGCGTGTTTTGACCCGTCGGCGTCCAACATAATATACAATTTTTGCGCCGAGAGCCGGTCGGAGAATGTCCATACCAGTTGCACCCGACCGGTGTGCCTACATCCCTGAGTACATGCTATCACTTAAACATTGTTTTTAATCCAACAAAAACGAGTGACTACAAATACGGAGGCCACATTCAAAATATTTCAATTTTCATTTAGTTTGCTGATGTTTATTTATATAAAATTAAAAAAATTGGCACTGGCATGTTATGCTGCCAAAAAGTATATCATGTGATGTGCGAATGCGATCACTCGCTACGAAGGCAAACGACTGCATCATTAATTGTAAACAAATCTTGAAACATTCTATTCCCGATTTTGATCCCGAGGTTTATCAACATATTATGCAATTTTATATTACGCGCCGAAGCCCAGTAGCATTGTTTTAAAATTTTCTGGAGATATTTTAGGCTAGGCCATGCATAGTTCGCCTACTCTGCGCCTACCCGTCTCCTATAAAGTGACGCCAGTGGGTACAGGCAAGTGATAGATTGCACAGCTTAGGATTTAACTGCATATCTTGCACTGCTCTGGCTTGACAAAATTATTTTCCTGAGTAGTTTTGTTCAGATGGAACCCATATTCAAGTGAAATTTTTTATCTATTTCACTCTACTTTCAGAATAAAAAAAACATATAAACAGTAAGAAATTCCTAAAGGGGTGGGGTCCCATTTTTTTTTAAAAAAACGTTAATAACATTCATTTTTCTATGAAAGAAAATTAACACGGTCTATGGCAAGTGTTTGAAGTGGTAAATGGAAAATCCACTGAGACAGCTCCAAAAATGTGTGGTTCGATTATGCGACAGATTTTGGACCCCTTGATGCGCCACTGCTTATAAGTTGCAAATTAACACAAATGGATCTGAAATATACACTGACATTATATATTCACAGAAATTCTCTGTTTAGGAAAGGTAAATGTTCAAGATCACATGTGAATTGTGAATTCAGAATTTTTTGTAATTTTGTAATTCATGAAAAATATTTTGCTAATCTGAAATTAATGTGCTGTCAGGCAGATTGACAGAATAACAGCTATTTTGCTACTCAGACACCCAAAGAAAAAAGGGTTTGATCAGAATAAATTTTAGAGAATGAGCATTGTTTCAGAGTATACTTTTTGCTAGACGATAACAGACTGGTAGAATACCAGCTACTCTGCTATACAGACACCCGGAGAAAATGGTTTTCATCTGAAGAAAATTTATCAAATGGGCTTTCTTCCGTGATATACCTGCGACTAAATTTTTTTTTCAATGTCTCGTAGCAACCAAACTGTATAAAAAGGTTCAAGATCATTAAAACTGCTATGAAATAGTTTGGTTTTGAAACTTTTTCGGTCACCTGAAAAAAAAATAACATAAATGTCTCAGACAACTGGACACCTTGGACAATAGTATATTTTTGAGCATCTGGTAGAAAACAAACTGCGGAAAAAAAGTTCAAAATCTGAAATAGCATTATTGATGGTGGCAGTATTGAAGTTTTATGTCCATCTGAAGAAAATGAGATGACCATTTCAGGCACCCGAAGAAAAACAGGATTCTGTTACTGATCTTTCGAGTGTAGGAAAGTGGATTCTATTGCTGAGATATAGCACATGTATGTCTCATGCTTGACAAAATTATCGTTTGTTTTCCTTAGTTTCCGATATTTCTGTCAATGCAGATGAAAAATGACGAGGCTGATTCCATTGAATATTAAACCATTGGTTTACTCCTGTGAACTGTTGTTAAATCTTTTATAAAAATATTTCTTCCAGGGTGTTTCATACGAAACCCAAGAATTCACTGAATATTTGCCATTGTGTGAAATAGGACGGAAATGCTATAAGTTGCTTGAACAAGCATTCAATGCAGGATCACTTTTCAAGATCCAAGTAGTCAGCACTGGCCGAGGTCGGATCATACGGGATGACAATTTTCCCTGTAAAACAAATATGGGAGGGGGCTCTGAGAAGTGAGTAGTTTGACTTTTTACCTGATGATTAATTATTCCTATTTCAAAGTAAACAAGGAAGTTGTGGATTTTTATCATTGCCCAGGGCAGAAACATCTCACTGTACTCTACTATAGTGGTTAGTTCTGTATAAAATGTTTTCCACTTAAAAGTGCAGTTGCTGGTGCTACATTTTGTAATAGCACATTGCCATGTAAGTGGTTGTCGGTTGGTTTTGTTTAGTTAATTCTTTCAAACTTGCTTGGAGTGAATTTCAAATTCGGCCAGCTCAAGTAATTAATCACAGAGTAATTATTGCATCTATGCAATTGCAACAACAAGAGCAGTAAATTATGTTTTGTAATAGAGACCGATCGATATTATTTTTTCATGCTGATATTATCGGCACTCGTGCAGACGATGTCAATAAAATATCGGCACATGCAAATTATAGTTAGTACTGAATACATATATCAGTCGATTTCAACGTCTTTGGTTCGGTATAATAGCATTGCATAAACGAAAGTCACAGTTTAATCGAAAAGTGAAATTTATCAAAAAAGAAATTGTGGTGAAATGAAAAAAGCACAATCGGAACCTTCTTGGGAAATAAAAATAAATCTTGTTTTGTCAAGTATGGACTGATGATAATTGAGTCATCGATCCGTCGTCCATCTGTGTTTCATAAATTTTCTTATTGAGAAGATAATCACCATGGTTTTGTTGTAGTGCTCGCCACTCCAGTTCGAAATATGAGATGACAATTTGTCTATAATTATCGGCCAAAAATGGTCAATATCGATATATCAGCCAAAGTCAATACCAACGCCAATATATATCGGTCTGGCCTTATTGTGCAAGGTCATTATTAGATTTTATAGAATCAACCGATATTCTGGTGAACTTGGCATAGTGGTTCCCAACCTTTTTATAAGCGACCTAATTTTTTAGGGAAAATGACACACAATATCTTGCGACCTGAGCATATTCACTGTTATATTATTACGATACATAAAAATTCAACTATCCCCAAGCATGCAAATATTTTCCCAGCTAATTTTCATTGAATTTATTTGGACTCAAATTTTTTAAACACTATTTAGTTAGTCTTGTTTTGATCTGTTAGCGTTCGTGTATCTGTTCTGCTTTCTATATACTTTTGGATTATTTTGCATGCATTACAATTGGATTACTTTATACTGGATCTATTACGGATTACTTATTTGGATTTACTATAACATAACAATGACAAACATGGGTCACATGTTTTCTGATCAGTAAACGGCTTCTACCTACCATATACACATTAGCATAAATATTAGGCAGCTAAACCTTTATACCCTACTTCAGCAGGCAACTGATTTCTTGCGACTTTAAAACGTAATTAAAAGCTCAGCTTTCTTCCCTACTTGTTTCTAAATTGAACTCTGTCAAATATGTACCATAGATGAACCACACCTCAGCATTGCAATCCATCTACAAAACTCAAATTCAAAGACAATTCCACACAACTTGTTGGTAAAACATGTTATTCTGATATATTTCAGCAACGGGTTCCCTGATCCTTGGCATGTCGAAAGACTAATAAAAGCATTGGAAGCAAAGGGATTTAAATACAAACCACCATGGTAATTGCAACACGCAGTGAGGAGTGAAATGATTTCCCAAGAAATATTCAAGATCAAACATGAAATGATCCCTGCAATATTAATCAACAACATTGAACATTCTATGTAGAAGATGACAACTGTCTTGACTCCAAATCTCAACAAAAATCAATTTTCAAGATATTTTTAGCGTTTGGATATTATGTGTTTTTTTACTTGACTCGTTAAGCGGCAAAATCATGAATGCCAGCAAACAGTGCTTATAGCAGCGTCTCAAAGTATGGTCACAGCCCAAAAGTGGATCGCGCTGTGGCGGCGAATCAAATATTTCCAAGATCAATAGTTGACTTGAACAACGTAAAAAATTCCATGTGAATCGTTATATACAAAAGAGTTGCTAGATACCTCACACCTCAATTTGTTCACATTAACAGTTAATACAACTTGCCCAGAGGTGCCGGGAATAGGGGCGCTGTTACCCACCTCTATCTGCCCCTAAAATGGCGTTTATATACAAAAATGCCTTGCAGTGCACATTTCTGTTATTCAATCACAAGTCAATGAGTTTACTGATATTCTACTGTCAACTGATATTCTATTTTATCCATATTCCATATCTGCTCCTAAAATGGTGTTTTTTTAGAAATTTTGACCTACCTACAAATACCTACAAATATTTGTGCGTCTTCAGTGCACATTTCTTTTATTTACATGTTAAAGATATCTATTCTATCCATTTTATCTGGAAGTTCAAATGAATAATATGTGATATTTAGTGCTTGGGTAGAGAGATGTTCACCACACTCGTATCTGGGTCGCACTTGAAAAAGATTTAAGAAGCGCCGACATGGAGCACATATCCTAATTTTGATGTACAGTATATAATGCAAAACACAAAATATCTTCCATGGTAAATTTGATATTTGTGGTCGTTGGGTATATTTGTCTTATTGCGCAACAGAAGCATGATATATCAGAATGAAATCATTATATATAATTCCTATAAGTAACAATAAATAGCAGAATCACAATTTGGCTTTTTCGAACAATGGACTGGGTGATACATGTAACAATTTGTAAGAATACAGTTAGGAATTTTGGAATGAAAACCATTGTCTGTCATAGAAAGTGATCCTCATTCTTTTAGTAATGTTTTTCGCGGCATTTTCTGCTTTTTACTTTATTTTATTTTTTTAATTATTTCATGTCTTTGATTCCCCTGAGTGTTTTTTCACGAAAGAAGAAAAAGCGAAATTTCACATCCTACAAAATTTACAAAACAATATCATTGTATCGTACCGGTTGATTGAAAATATCACCAGAAAAAGAAGATTATTTAAAATATTTTAATACCATTTTAAATGCCTACCGCACAATTTTTATGTCTTGGTAATAATTATTGGTGCCCGGTTGGTTCAATCGGTAAAGCGTTAGGAATATGCTTCGAGCTACGCTTCTCTAACGTCCTGGGTTCGAACCCAGTGAAGGATGATTTAAATTAACCAGTGATCTTTTATTACTGGCCCTTGAACATTCAAACTGTTGCTTGCAGACTTGCAGAATGTCAGCTGCTACTCAGGCACCTGAAGGAGTTATGTTCCATTAGAACAAGATCTAGGAATCGGGCAATGTTTCATAATATATCTTTGCTAGGAGATAAAAATATCTTAAGTGTCTGTTAGCAAATTATGACTCAGCTATGAAATAGAAGTATTGCTGCTTTTGAAGCATTTTTTTCCTTCTAAGACATGGAATGAACATTTCGGACTGTCAAAGAAAAATAAGATTTTATCACCCTGGCGCTTTACTAACCCCACAAAATGTGTCCACCCAGATCGATATTTTAATTGACCCCGTTTATTTGCATATTTTCACTTCATATTAGTTTTGTATACTTGATTTTATATATCGTGAAATCGATAGATTTATTGTTTTGTTCTGCGTTTTTATTACATTTTTCCACGAATCACCTGTCTTGACCAAAATTTTGGTTCTGTTAAAAAGCACTACACAATCACGACTGGTATAATGTCACTAATGATGTTCTAATAGAACAAATACTTCAAAATCACAAGCATGTATAATGCTGATACTGAGTGAAATTATTCCTAGTAATACGTCTTGTCTTATATGGCACGTTTCTGAAGTAACAATAGTCAGAATGATTGAGAATAAGCTGATGGAGTTTGCTCCTTTCGTTGTGCGCATTTTACTACAACCACTACAAAGAAATACACAAGTGTGTTGCCGTTTTTGTACCTGAAACGAAATGCATCGATAAAACAAACGCCCTCGCATTGCGGCTTTAGCTGCCACTTATTGACAAAAATGGTTTGTATTGTTGCGAAGGTATCAACTCTTCAGACCGGCCAATTTTACTCGAGTTGTTACACCCTGGGTGAGTGGTGGACATTCGCTAGCGAGCTGAACTTGCCAGAATTCAGTCTGCGATGCCATCATGATAAATAACCATTAGGCATCTTTCCAATTAGGGCAATTATCTATAAAATCATGATTTACGCCATGCTTTGCAATATGAACTTTGACCTATCTCATGATTTGTTGCATAGTATATTATTTCATTAATTATACCGTATTTCTATAATGTATATTCAAGCCCTGTTACCGGGTCAAGACATATTATCCGACGATGCTTCTCAAGCAAATCTCACTAAAAAGTGTGAAGACTCCACCTTCATATCTGTAGAATATTGTGAAGTTTCACTTTGAAAGATATATAGCCGATTTGTTTGCAATAAGCAATCATTATTCAAGGGGAATACTCGCATATCACTCACTTTTTTGATTACCTATAACATTCTGAGTATCTTATGATCAAAACAATATTCCCAGTCGGATATTATGATTTATCAAGCATGGGCCGTTCGAATCTGTCAATGGCCCATACTTGGCAAAACATCATTGAACAATATTTTTCTGATTGGGTTGATTGATTCACTGTTTCTTTTATATTTTTTTGTTGTTTATGCAAATTAATCTAACAATATGCAATTACTTCTGATTATCAGATTTATTGGTGTATACTGTATTTTTAATATATTTTTGTGAATGAATTAATATTCCAGATTCTCCCGTACAGTATTTCAATCAAGACAAATTTTCAATACTTTAAATATCTTAAGCAGAGAGTAATGATATTTGCAAAGCGAAACGTAAGGTGTAGCAAAATCATGGATTATACCAATTTGTTCACAGTATGTTGTGTTAATTTTTACATAAATCATGATTATGTTGCATAATTGAGTTTTGAGTCTGTTAAAACAGCTTCGTTCTGTTTATTCTTTGCTGAAATAAAGTTTTTTCAGGCAAAGGAACTATAATTTTTAGCTGAAACTTTTTTGTTACTCCCCATAACAGACACTGGTCGATTTTAGAGTAGTTACCTCTCTTTTTTGTTCCTTCATGCTCACAGTCTTGAACCACCCTGATTGATAATATGAACCTTACTCTGATTCTTTATGTTTTTACTTCACAGAATATAGATCTTTATCATATATATCTACTATATAGTTTGACTCTTCGCATAATCATGGATGATACTTTTGTTCTGAGAAAGACAATAAAAAGGATTACATATCAACGATACCTGATCGAGCTCGGATAATATCAACAATGCGGCATTACGAAGTCACATCAAACAAAATATCAGGAACGATGTAGTTAACTCGTAGGAGTGGCAGTAAATGGGGGTATTTCAAGGTAATTTCTCAGATTTAAGCCATCATAGTCTAGTTTGAGAGTACATATGAATAATTTGAGAAACCTATTTTTTTTGTAAAAATATTTTTTTTTTTGAAAATGCCGGCATAAAATATCAGTAGCAGCTATTTTTCCTCAAAATTACTCTGAAAAAAAAATACTATTTCAATATTGCCATGTGATCCGTCAAAAGAGAGGATCTTCAGTACAGAATCACTATAGGATGGTGTTTAGAAAATTATTCATCCTTTAGACATCATTTTTAAGGCAAAAAACTCAAAATTTCAGTACAACCGAAAATTTCATCTGCCACTGGGAGGCGCTGCGGTGGTTAAGTTTAATTGGGACTAGGATCGCGTATGTTAAGTACCGGTACTCTGTTACTGATACACCCGAAGAAAATAGGTTCCATCAGGAGAAAACTTTGCAAAAAAGCGAGATTTCATAAGGAAACACCCGATGAAAACATTTAGGAATGCGCGATATACACAAAACTATACAAAGTGCTTCGAAAGCATTATGACACCTGTTAACGAATTTCACAACCCGATGCAAACCATTGAATGGTATCTGCCCTGGGTGATTGAAGAGCCATCTACCTGTTTTTAATTTTCTTTTTGTTGCCTCTAGCATCACTCTGGAGATGCGCATATAGACACACGCACACTCTGGAGATAAGTGTAGACGATTCCGAACCCCGTACTTGATTATTGTAATGATAATAAATATTACGTATGTGTCTCACAGGCCGAAGATGATGGAACAACAGAGGAAGGTGATATTGAACCAGACACATCTGTAGCTGCTTTAACTGAAGGTAAGCTAATAAACTACCAAGCTCTAGATCCATAGATAATCCCGGATTTATTAATAGGGTCAGACCGATGTAGCTCGGCTCATTGACAAATTAGTGGAAGGATCCTTGTATGCTGCGTTCACCTTTAGGAACTGTTGACTGTGACTTACCTCGCCCTCACAAAAAGTTTGCAAAAAGTTTGCAAAAGGGCGAGAAGGTGCCCATGTTCCAGTGAAATCGAACCCTCAAATCATAAATTTTCCCACGGTCAACTGGACATTTCCCAGTCGAATGTACTAAAAGAATGTTCTCACCGGTTCCAAATAGTCCATAATTCTATAATTCCGGTTTAAGTAAAGGGTGTTTCAGGGCATAAAATTAGCTCCTAGGAATACATTCTGCAACCTATCAAAATCACACTCCACATTATGCGCGGTCTTATCGGGGCTCAGGCTAAACAAAAAACTTTAATCCAACTAACTTCTCACTCCAGGTATGACCAGTGCACCTACAACCACAACAACGACAAAATCACCAACCACCTCCTCTCTTCTACCTGCGGAACAGGCACCAGGGGACGAACATGGCGCTCCTACGACGCAGAAACTAACTCCCGAGGGCACTATGGGACAGGATGACCCTCCAAGCTCCCCTCAACCGGAAAATTCGTCGCGAAATTCTGGGACAACTGGGTCCAACAATGGGGATTCTTCAAGTGCTACAGGGAATGCAAAACACGATAACCCAGGTAACTTAGTCTGATATATTTGTAAAGACTGGCAGAACGACTCTGATACTCGGACACCCGAAGAAAATGGGTGACATTGGGAGAAAATTTAGTGGATGGGCAATATTTTATGATATATTTGTGGCTAGAAACTTTTCAGATCCAAATCCAAATGCATTCTGATACAAGGCCATAGACACCCTAAAAAGAGACAACTGACAGCCACTCAAATCGCAAAGATCTACTACAAGATGATGTGCTAGCAATTTCTCTCTGAGTGGAGAACATCAAAGCCGTCATGGTAAAGTGCAGTGAGTGCTATCTGCCCTGAGCTATGAAAAAAACATCTGTAACTTCCTTGTTTCCATGGAGGTATCTCCTACGACCCTAGCTGAACTAGATTTTTAATTTCATTTATTTTTTATCGAAATTCACTCTATAAGGGCCAGAAGCAGTGCCTAAAAGGACCAAGAGCAGCAGTAAACACAATAAACAATAATCCTGGTCACCAAGCCAGACATACTTCATCCAAGAATCAACATCTTCTTTGGGTTTTTGCGGCATTTTAATGACATATTTAGAACACGTAGAACCATGAAAGAGAGCAAGGGGGCAAAATTACTTGTCCAAATTAAGACTTCATAATGGGCCGCACAGGCAAAAATAAATTTTTTCGTTTTCTCAGGATCTGACGAACCGTTGGACGAAGACATGTCTGGACCAGGGAAAGTCGCCATCATAGTAGTTGTTCTGAGTATACTGGCTGTGTTGGTCATTCTTGCTATGATTATTCTGTACATCCGAAAACTGAGGTCAGTATGATTCACATTATTATTGAAATCCACTCAATTTGCGCCCAAATGAACCAACCAACGACCACACCAAAATCTAGCGCAAAATGCCATCAACTGCGCCTGATAAAACAGGAAAACATTCCATGCAGAACTGCGCTGTGAAATAGTGGAGTGCAGTAAGCGACATCTGCTCTGGGCAGCGTTTAAGGCATAGAGGAGACGCGGTCCATCTGTGGCACGTTTTTTTGGTTGTTTTTGTGCCCTTATCGCCCCAGTTATGGGCCTAGGATATCCACCAGTGGAGTTCACATAACATAACAATTTATTTGAATGAAAAGAGGTCCTTTACCAGAGACCACTTACATATGCGAACAGGTTCAGTGTTGTAGAGAAGTCCTGAGACGTGTCAGAGTTTAATGAGTCATAAATTATTCGATTCGATTCGAATCAACCCGAGACCCGTCAATCTATACATGTCGAACACTAGGTCATCGCTTTAAAAAAAAATCAATATGTATACCTCATATTCATGATTGCTCTGTACAGAATCGAACCTCTTTGTTTTTTCGCAGGAGATCCAAGCAAGGCGTTGATACAGAGAAGAACGGTGGTGTTGGTGAATCCGGGGAGGGATTGCTGAGTCAGAATAAGAACGGGAACCATAAGGTGAGGGGTTTTACTCCCATTTGGTTTCGCCAGAACCGTGTGTTTATTTTTTCTCTCAAACCTTTGCCTCAGATAGATCTGGCCTTTCATCATTGGCTCATATTTCATCTATTCATCACATTTACTTGGAATTTCGATCAATCGGAATCGTTGCCTTTTTATTATATTCTGCCCACTTTGCTTTGGTATCCGATTTATGTTAATTTTTACAACGTAAAGTTTGATACGCAGAACTAAATTACTGCAAAATGGGTTAGTTAGAGTATTCTAAAAACGAAATTACCTTTACTCGTATTTCTAGTTATTTTCACCCCCCCCTCCATTTTTGAAATCGCGGATTGTTTCGAATTTAAGCTGTTAACTTACTGGTGCGAAATAGAAGTCTTTAAATCGATGAATTGCTGTTTAACCATTTTTATTCTCTCCGCAGACTGTAAACGACGGGAACAGTCAAGAAATGCAGCCTTCAAATTCAAAGAAAGAAAACGCCGGCGGAGATTGTGACGTCATAAGTGAGAAAGTAGTACCGAACGGGACATCAAACGTTATAGCTTGACGACAGAAAACATAAAAAATAATTGTTTTTTTCGCGTTTTGAAGTAAAATTATGGACGGATTTGAAAGTTTTAGGTCAATGCAAATAATCAGACAATCTCCAGCAGTTTTTTGGTGAAAATTGAAGGAAAAAACTGATATTTTTGAAACTGAAATTTCGAATTAACAAACTGCAATGTGAAAAAAAAAGACCAACTCACTGGTCTTTGACAGTAATTTTACTTGGCGGCATTGGGTGTTCATGGAACGCTCTTTTAACTTTGGAAATAAGTGATTACTGCAAATGACCAGTAAATTTACTGTACTTCTGTTTCCCTTTGGGATGAAGACATTGGTATATCTGGAAGGTTAAAGTCAACAGAACGTCAGAAAAAAATGTGATGATATTGAATGATTTTTAGGTTAAATTAGAGAAAATAGCAAAAATTTATCGCTCGTGCTTGTGACAAATCTCAAGTATTCAAGTATTTCACTTTATTTGTGAAATTATATTTGATTTAAAAATTTACTAATTTTCAAATTTTTTGTCAATTTGGAGTAAAATATGGAAATGAAATTGCAAATTATCAATAAAACCTTCAAAAACTTTGAATATTTGTTTTCCTAATTAATATTATTTATGCTCACTACCATGCATGCTTTTTCTGTATATCCATTTGTGAGTAAAAAAGCATTGTGATGTATAAAGGACATTTTTCGGTACATATTATGACGTCATTTGCTGCATTTTTTAGTTTTCCACTATTAGATTCGATTCGAATTCTTATGATTCGGTAGGATTCTACACATAATAGGGGCAAAAATTTGGCATTTTTTTAAAATTCATCCCACAATCCGGAATATAGATTGACCTCGCCTCGGCAGCGCGATCCATCTGTGGTCCATGCTTAACAAAAGATCGTTTCTCATTTGAAAGGAATCATGATTCGAATCAGATTTGGTTCGAAAATAAATGCATCTTGAAGAGTCAACTCTCTATTTATAACAGTTTTAATCCAAGCGTATTTACGAGCGAAATTCCATTGAAACAAAAATGCACGAAAATCGACCGTTTTTTGACATTAATTTTACTTTGTGACATTTGAAAACAATATAAACAAAGGGATTTTAAGTTTTTTTTATAATAATTGCGAATAACTGGGAAATTCACTGAGTTTTTTCTACAGTGCAGTTAATATTTATGAATAATATCGAAAAGATATTAAAAATGTTCCATATGTGTTGAACTAAATATATTATGAGCTTAAATTTTCCTTTTTTGAGAAATTCGAAATTTTTTTTAAATTTTTTTTATGATTTATTTATTTATTAACATAAGCTGCAGAATGATCAGAGATACATACTAAAACTATCAAATTGTTTCACCATTGCCCAGGGCAGATACCACTAACTGCACTTTATTGATGTCTGTTGGAAAATGAACAACTTGTCTATGCCCAGGTTTTGACGATTTTTTTTCGATTTCAAGCTGCGGCTCAAAGGAACCAATCAACGATCACTCCACACGCAGAGCTGACGCAAAATGTTGCACCAGTAACTGCACTCTGTTTGAATAACATCCCAATAATGACTGAATCCGTATGATAAAGTGCAGTAAATGGTATCTGACCTGGGTGATAGTAAAAATAACGCAAAATTCTTAAAATCGATCTGAAAGTCGCAATCCTTTTTTATTAGTTGCTCACAGAGCATTCAGTTACATTTTTATATGAACTATTGTAAATATTTTCTGCGCAATTTTTATTTCATTCCAAATATTCTCACAAGATTTTGCTACATATCCATTTCGTGGGGGAGGGGTGTTCGGATTGCTTGCAGTTAGGGCTGGACAAAACCGAATCGCTTGGAATCCGACCGAATCTGATTCGGATAATTTTTCGAGTCTGGTCGAATCACGAAATCCGCATATCGGCAGTTTTTACTTTTATTATTTGCTCGATTATTAAAATATTGAAATCTATAATTTATATTATTTTCCGTGAAATTTCGAAGTTTTATATCGTTGAAATAATCTTTTGTTAAGCACGGGACACTGATGGATCGCACCGTCAAGGTCATCTGTAGTTTATAATAAATAACATTCTGATAGGTATGGCGGGTCTACGACTGATTCGAATCATTTGCGATTCGAATTAACGAATCGAATTGCCCAGCCCTACTTGAAGTACAAAACAATTATGTGAGTCACAGATAAACGAAATATGTATTATTAATTTAAGATGAAAAAGTATGTTATTTGACCGATTTTTGCATTTCACAGAATTAAATTTCAACTTCGCACACTTTTTTCCCCCTTGAAAGTGCCTCCAAGCTCAGTTAGGTTTGAGTCTCTAATGGATCGCGCCGCCGAGGCTCAGGCATTAGAGACCCGTACCTAAGCTTAAGCGACTTATGATTGACAAAACAAATTCTGATTGTGACCGAAATATGTATAAATTTTTATATCGCCGAATTCTGCAGTCACGAGGAAGCGCAACTCAAAAAAAACTCAAATACACATGTTCCATTATTTTATTTTCTCAATTTTCATTACAAATTCTAAAACCAAAATACACAAGTTCCAATTTCGCTTGGTTTATCATTGCAAATTGTAGAAGCCACAAATTTTCTACACTTACATCATTGCAAACGTTTTTATACAATTGTGTAACTCAAGTTTCTTAATAATGTGTTCAATTGCTTTGTATCATCGGTTTTAGTAGTATGGCTTTTACTTCGCAATGTATCTTATTGTATTTAATCGACAAATTCGACCAAAATCGATTTCATTTTGTTGTTAAAAATATGAAATTCCACTTTATTTTGCAAGTTTTTGTTCCTATGGCCGATTCGCGACCACTATTTTTGTTACAGTGCGTATTACCCATGTTTCGATATTAACTTTTTGGAATCTAAAAAAAAATATTCGATTTTGTGTCATCACTTTATGACTGTCATTAAATTGGCAATTTTTGCCGTCGTCACTGGGACTGTTCAATGTTTTCGATTCGTCATTTGCGAATTCATAAATTATTAGATTTTTCTAGCGATTCGAAATCAATAAAATTAAAAATATATCAATTCTGAGAATATTCATGTAATTTTTGTTATTTTCTGTGGAATTGTCTTTGTTCGTTCATCACTAAAACATGATTCGATTCGATTTCAATCGATATTCGTCAGCTCTCTAGCCAGTCGTTCATTATAACATTTCAAAGCACAAAAAAGCCTAATTATCCATTTCCAAACGGCTGAGCCGTATTTATTATAGTTTTATTTATATTTTTATTCTTGTTTGCTTGCACATCTTCGACCATGTGTGGGCTGGATATAAGTAGTTATTCCATCAAGCATAGGGCGTTGATGAACCGCACCTCGTGCATGATATTTATGTACTACTACTACTTATGTACTTATCATGCATGGCCGAAGGTATTCCTAAGATAATTTTACATTTCCGGATTCATCTTGTTCAAAATGTTCTTTGATTAAAAAAAATATCAAAATGCAAATTCGAGTTGATTTTGTACCCTGCTGTAATTTCACAAGGCAAATGCGAACACCAAGCGAATCGAAATGAACTTTATTTCACAGTATGCAATTATTTGACCAAAAGATTTATCTTGCGTCTTGTTATTCCATCCAGTTAGAACCGATGAGGAGGTAAGGTTATCGAACATCGTCCCAAGTAGGGGTTGGCAGAACCAAATTCTTAAGAATTCGAATATGATTAGGGTCATTTTTTCGAATCTAATCGAATATCTAATTGCAACTGAACACAAAAATGTCCCACTTTCATACTTACAATAAACTCCTATATCAAAACCAACACATTCATAGCTGTGAATTCGCTTATTTTGATATAAACGTGGTTTCAGCAGCAATTCCCCATCAATTCACACTTCAACTTCAAAGTTCCCGTCAAAACACGATTATTCCACATTATTTCTCAAGTTTTGTTTCTATGGCTGATTCGAATAATTTGCCTTTCGATTCACCGAACCGAATTGCCCAGCGCTAGTTCGAAGGCAGTGGGTCACAGTGGCTATCCCGGGGCGCCCCTATATATATTTCTATAGTCACTCATTTGAGTTCATCACCCTGAGCAAGGTCTTGTATCTGGAAATATACGATCTTTCCAGTTCAAGTTATTACACCCTGGGTTGAGTGGTGCGATGGATAAGCGAGCAGGATTCGCTGGAATTCGAACGCGAAATCTTCACCCTGCGATGCCAATATTGTGCATTGTAGAGTAATGTTTCAAATATATACTTGAACTGAAACTTAAATCGAATAAAAAGCCAAGAATCAAAATATAGCTGGAAGTTTTAAAACGAATATACGGGTATGAATGAATGAATACTTTTATTCCAGAATAAAATACCAGTATATTCACAAGCCTTTGTAAAAGTATGATCTAACTAACTTCAGTAACATGAAGAAAAAACAAGTTACACACTACACTATGAAAAAGTACAATAAATATAATGTTAATTTGCAGTAATTTTATGTTTCGAAATTCAAAATCCGTAATCCGATGAGATTTCTGATAAGTATGGAGTGTTGAGGAACCGCACCTCTGAGGAGCTTTCCATCAACAGTCCATACTTGGCCAGAAAGTCCAGTTTCATCTCCTTATCACCAAGTAGTAAAAGTACTGTAAAAGAACAGTGATTTTACGCATTTGTTGTTACAGTGTACAGGAGAAAGAGGATAATGGTCTTGAAATATTGTATGTTGTATAGTAATAGTACAAAATATATATCAGATAAAATAAAAATAGATGGCGAACTTGAAAATTTAATGAAAAAGGTGATTTACATCATGTATGTTGTTGTGAGCCCAACATTTCAGGATTTAGAAAACTGACCCCCAAACCAAATGCCAAATCGAACCAAATGCTAAATTACATTTTAGTAAACAATTGAACCCCCTATCCATCCACCGACTCTGGACCGCTCCCAATTTTTTTAGTCGGCCTTTTATTAACAACGGCGTAAACCTGGGGTTCTTGATCCGCACTGACAGAGTCGTTGGTTTCTGAGACAGTACTTGTATCTGCAGATCGAACATTTTTCGGGCCACCCATATCAGCATAGCCGCTACTTTCTCCGGTGAGGTCAAGTGTGCCATAGGATGGCGCTGTTTCAAGGGCATTCCCTCGATCAAAAGTGTCATATGTGGGTGCACCAGCGGGCGCTTTGACGTCAGCAACGTCCAGAGACGCGTACATTTCTCCTTGTGCTTTATTCTGTGCTCCAAGTTTGGTATTTTCGTGAGATAGAGTGTCGTAGGTTGATGTTTCCTGTGGTTTACTCTTGTTGACCATGGTGTACAGCTCCATCGGCGGTTCCTCCGATTTTGAGCCGTTGCCAGATTTTGTTTTCTTCCGAAGTACACTGTATGTTGCATTTAATCCTTCATCTGTTGGTCCTGAAACTACAGCAGGGCTGCTTTTCGGTGTCTTCACCACAACTGAGTAAGTATCGTGGGAATTAGGAGCCTGGTTTTTTGAAGTTGAATTGTCTGCTGTAGCGTACATGGCTTCTGGTGCTTCATCGTCTATGTTGGCATTAACCGTAGCATAACTTGCCGATGACGTCACTAAAACATAAAACGTAACTAGTTTAACGAACGTAAGAGGATGTGAGCAGATTGAGGCTATGACGTCATTTATCTTCGGGCCTAAAAGGTGACTTGTTTACTGTGTGACGCAAAAGCCAACAGGACCTTTGAATTTTAGTGGCCAAATTGCTTTTATTGTGAAGGGAGCCCCTGGTAAATGAGACTAAACTGCCAGATACTGGTTTATTACTCTGCCCACCACCCAACCCAGGGGGTAATAACTTGGCTAGGCTAAGCCGAATAGGGAAAGATTATATCTTTCCAGCAATTGTAACCCTGTCGGTCTATGAGTGGCCGCTGTTACAGGGCCTTGGACAGGGCGATCAACTTTGAAAAGTGACTAAGAAATATTTAAAAAAAGTAGGCGTGGTACGCAGATAAGCAGGTACCAATGGTTAAATGAAATACCTTGCGTCAACAATCCTCTCACAATAGCTTTAAAGAATAACATTTGAAGCGAAATCAAAACAAACCGCACGAGCATAGATTACCTGCATGCAGAGTATTATATCCGTCAGCAATATCGGTCCGATGATTCAGATCTCTGGTTTCGTTTCCGTTAGTTAAACGATTGTTGTCTGACTTCGGTTCGTGAGAATTGGTTTTCCTGACGTGAAATAAAATGCAGTTAACTCTCCCTCTCTCCACTCTCCACTCTCTTTTTAATGTTCAGTCAAGCTCGGGCCTTGAAAACGTATCTTAAAAAAGTTATTGCGTCTGAATCCGGTTAAAAAAGTTGGTTTTCTTGGCGTTACTGTGACGAAAATGCAGTTAATCTACCATTCATTGAATCTACCTACCATTGAAATTCACTCTGACCTAGGGCTGGGCAAAAACGAATCATTTTAAATTCCAATCTGATTCGAATATTTTTTGAATCGGATCGAATCGCTAATTCCATAAAAATACCAAATATCCCATTTTCATTATTACCGCGCCAATGCAGAGCGATAAGTTTCATTTTATCAAACATGAGCCACAGATGGACCGCGCCTAGGCAGTGCAATAAGTTTCATTTTATCAAACATGAGCCACAGAAGGACCGCGCCTAGGCAGTGCAATAAGTTTCATTTAATCAAACATGAGCCACAGATGGACCGCGCCTAGGCAGTGCAATAAGTTTCATTTCATCAAACATGAGCCACAGATGGACCGCGCCTAGGCAGTGCAATAAGTTTCATTTTATCAAACATGAGCCACAGATCGACCTCGCCTAGGCAGCGCGATAAGTTTCATTTTGTCAAGCATGAGCCACAGATGGACCGCGCCGATGTAGCGCGATAAGTTTAATTTTGTCAAGCATGGGCCACAGATGGACCGCGCCGAATCAGCGCGATAAGTTAAATTTTGTCAAGCATGAGCCACAGATGGACCGCGCCGATGTAGCGCGATGAGTTTCATTTAATCAAACATGAGCCACAGATGGACCGCGCCTAGGCAGCGCGATAAGTTTCATTTTGTCAAGCATGAGCCACAGATGGACCGCGCCGATGTAGCGCGATAACTTTAATTTTGTCAAGCATGAGCCACAGATGGACCGCGCCGATGCAGCGCCATAGGTTTAATTTTGTCAAGCATGAGCCACAGATGGACCTCGCCGATTCAGCGCGGTAAGCTTCATTTTGTCAATCATGAGCCACAGATGGACCGCGCCGATGCAGCGCGATAAGTTTCATTTCATCAAGCATGAGCCACAGATGGGCCGCGCCTAGGCAGCGCGATAAGTTTCATTTCGTCAAACATGAGCCACAGATGGACCGCGCCTAGGCAGTGCGATAAGTTTCATTTCATCAAACATGAGCCACAGATGGTCCGCGCCTAGGCAACGCGATAAGTTTCATTTCGTTAAAAATGAGCCACAGATAGACCGCGCCTGGGCTGTGCGATCCATCAGGACCTTATACTTAACAAAACTTGTGCAAATTTTTTCTGACAGGTACAGTGCAGTTAGATCTATTTTCAATAATCCGTGCCCACCACTCAGCCCAGAGTGTAATAACTTTGGTAGGCTCGGCCGAACTGGAAAGATCATACCTTTCCGACAACACTAACCCTGTTCGCTTATAAGTGATCACTAGTACAGGACCTTGTTCAGGATGATCCACTCTAATGAGCAGCTGTGGGAAAAATAAGAAAACCAACCTTCGTTTCATAATAACGATGATCAGTACAATAATCGCCAGAAGGAAAACTCCCGCACTCACTGCTGCAACAGGGATCACGAGGTTCGTATATTTAGGCTCTGTAATGAAAGATAAAAAAAATAAACAAAATTGTCCGTTTCAGAATTAAGTATTTTTATAAAATCATATATATTCATGAGCAGAAATACAATTAATATACTTTGAATATCTTTAAAATGAGGGTCCGAAATTATATTCTGAAATTCTGTTACACGAGGCATATAGTATTTACATTTTTTGCTGATGGAGGTTGTTTGGGAGCAGAGTGTCAGATTTTAATGGATAAATAAGAATATTAATGCGCTTGTAAGGCCTCCAAATTACTTTTATAAATCGTTGAGAACCGCCCACGATGAAACAAATTGCCAGGCGTAGGTTTTACTTTGCCGCGCAAATGACTATTAGATGAAACACTGCGACGTAACAATATATATATATATATATATATATATCCGTTTCCTCTTCGTTTCCCTTTTATTTGTTTTTTGTCTAACGTTTCTGGTTAGAGGGTCTATGCCGCACACTGTGTCTTAGACCCATGTGGTTTTGTGTATACTCCCTGGCCTTTATATAAGAATGTATATTTTCTGCTGCAAAACATAACAATATTACCAAAAAATTAGGCAAAATATTACAAGGGAACCTCGCTTCACGTTAAAAACTAGGCCGTAGTAGCTGTAGAAGAAATAAAAAAGGGAAACTATTAAATTCTTGACAACATCTAGGACATATTAATAGACTTAGAAATTGAAATCATCGGATCATTTCAAGTAATCCCGTTTCTCGATTATTCTTAAATCAATTCATTCTGCAGTGAAATCATGATATACGTCATATTTCAAAGTTGTACAGTTTCAATCTGGATTGCCTATTATTGCTTTGATAAAATATCATAGAAAAATCTTTTAGAAAAAGTTGTGAATTGGCGTATCAGTATCATGAGTTCGAGGTTCGAGAAAACATAACTCACCAGAGCATTTCACGAATGTATATTTGAAATCGATCCCGTGGTAACGGTTCGCCTCGCTACCGATATTGAGCGTTATTGAAGGTGGCCACTGTTCTCCCTCTATAACCGTGCACATTGAATCCACCTCTGCTTTACATGCGGCTTCAGACTGTGTCGTGGTGTACATGAAGCAAGGGTCTGGTTTATCTGATTGTGTATGTGGCCCGCAATACAACGTACCTGAAAAATAGAAGAAAAGTAATCAGACTTTTTACTCTGTCAAGCATGATAGCAATATGTTTCAGATTTTGCTCAATATATTTGACATTGAAAACCCTGATTCTCTGTATTTATATTATTAAGGTTGGAATACACGTGTTCCGCAAATCCGCACGCTCTAGCGTATCCGATATAATACTAAACTATGATGAGTTTCGTACGCACCGCATGTCAAACTAATAGATGTCGATCTGCCTGGCCCATACCCTGATAAAATTAATGTGCATGCGCCCGTCTTGAATCTAAAAATGACATACCTATTTAGGAACAATACCTCTTAGAACTCGAGCCGAGTCGCAAAATATGAAAAAATTTCTACGAGTTTAAAGCTGTTTAACTTCTCAGCAATTATAGTCATTTTAGAGTTTAGAATGGGAAATGAAAGTTCAGAATGTTGACTACGCAAAACCTCGACGGAAAAATGATCGATCATTTGTTTAAAACGTTCCTATATTGTTTTTTAAAACAATTTGTATTATGTCATTTTTTGGAATTCTTCAATTTTTATCATTATTCTTTTAAAAAAGGGCGAAATAAATAGCTGTGAAATCAATTTATTTTTCTATTGATAGTTGAATGAACTTTAAGATCCGTTTAGAACAGTTTTTATCGCAGTTTTTGCATGATCAACTTAATTCAAAAAAGTTGGTGATCGGTTCTGATACGGGAATTGCGTTTTTACGTCTTCCGTCAATACACAAACGACGTCGTTGTTTAACGTCTTGGCGTTACGTCGCGACATTCACGAAGCGTAACGAGTTACGCCGATATCAACGACATATCGGCTTCTCCTTGAAAAATTGGAAGGCGTTATTTAATGCCTCATAATGTCCACGATTCATGTCCCAGTCGCATAACATCTGCCTGAACATGTTTCGTCAAGTCGCATTTATTACAAAGTTTGCACTTGTCATATCAAAGCAACAAATACCTATCACATGAAAATTGCCAATAACGTCAAATTCGCACTTTTTCCAAAAAATTTCCTTTTTTACTGATTTTGAGATTCTTTGGAAATTCAATCCATCAATTAATAGGTCGAGTCTGTTTATTACTTGAGTAAGGATGTATACAATTTGAGGATACATTTTTCATGCTTGAGCTACGGACAAATCAAAGCACGGTCCATACACGTCCAATGTTAATCATGTAATGTGTAACAAAACCTAATTGAATCACCATTTATAACAGAAATCCAGCCGTATTTAGAAAAAGGATGTCAAATATAACGCGGTCATTATAATTATTGTTAGTCACACAGTATTATCCATCCAATTCACGTTCAATATAAAATATAGTCACCTGTGGACATTCATAATTATGCGTGATATTACGTCAGACTGAAGAATTGGGCGATGGTTCCGTTTCTGTGGCGTGTTCAAGTAGTATAAATTTAGACCGAATTGAGAATGTGAGAAATTAGATCCCAATATTCAAAAGGTAGAATGGCGCTAACTTATTACTGCGTGCCGTAAGAGTCGACTATGGAGAAGAAAAAGAAGCGGTAGGTGGTTTTACCATGGCCCAGGACAGATACCATCTACTGCACTTTACCATAGTGGTTAGGTTTGGGATGTTTTTCATTTAGAGAGAAGTTGCTGGTACTAAATCTTTCAGTAGCTCTTTGCTACTGAGTGGGTGTTAGTTGGTTCCCTTTGAGTGAATTTCAATGAAAAAAATTAAAAAAATTATTCTGAAGATATTAACACCAATTTCAAAATTATGCTGAAACATATTCGAAGTAGTATAACTCAGTTAATCGGGGGCTCTTCCTTTACGTATTTTTTATAATGAAGATCGGCGTCAAGAGTTGCCATAGTCTCAAACACGCAATACTATTTATAAATTTAATTCGACTCTACAAAGTTTTGTCTCGAAATCATGTTACCTCATATTAGCCTATCCGCGCCGAACTCGACAAACATTTTTCAATAAACCTTCAAACACGCTGTTACGTACTTGACCTTGCGTCATCACGCACAGTTTTACGTCGCTCAAAAATCTAACTGCCGCAAGGACGCAAAACTCACTACAACATTACCCATAAAATGGTTTGAAATGCCGCAAAAACATTTCATGGTTATCGACAGAATAGAAATATCTTAGCGCGCACGATGGCGTTTCAATTTGTCGCCGAAGCTCAACAAAACGGGACCTATTTGAACATTTGAAACTTGTAGTCATGTACGTTTTAGAGGGTTGTTTAATAACTATTTTATCGCATACAATCACAACATTTCACGACTTTAAATTATATCCAACATTTTCGCATTTTTAAGTTTTTCTGTGATATATTGATAAATAACCTCTGTGATTAATGAAATAAGAGCTCCGGGAGTCTAATATTATGCCTCAATATTCAAAAAACGCGCGCTACTGTCGAACATGGAAAAAACATTGTGAGCGAAGGAATAATGGCGCATCCGACGAAAGTAATATTTCAGTTCCTCTGATACCAAATCGGACACAGTGTACGCTATTTTTCGTGTCCGCGTGTCCATCACGCATGCTTTTTGTAATCGACTAAAAGAACAAATTAAAGCGCATTCGTGAATTCTGAACGCGAGAGCTTTTTGCCTAAAA
Source organism: Styela plicata (assembly GCA_963675895.2). Lineage (NCBI taxonomy): Eukaryota > Metazoa > Chordata > Ascidiacea > Stolidobranchia > Styelidae > Styela > Styela plicata. Next base: position 22,698,542 of record OZ023142.1, read on the forward strand.
CTCAAGAATTCGGGTTAAATTTCAGGAATGAAATTAACGGCTTTAAGGTGCGTTTGGAAGGAGAGTGATACGACGGGTGTTGTAAAGGTTAAGTATCGAACTATCGGACTTCCAGACTTGGCGACGGAGCAAGACAGAGGGTCTGCCATCTACCAGTCGAACCATAAAACCTAATCGACTCCTACTAAGCGTTCAGCGTAAAGGACTCACCGTTGGGCAACACCAAGTAACCATCATCACCGCATCTATCTGCGTTGTGTTTTACAAAAAACTTAGTGATGTTCAGTTGGAATATTGCATTGCTGTAATCCGGATCAATAAAATTCCAAGTGCATTTATCACCCGGGCTGTACTTTCCAAGAGTTTCAATTGTCCCGGACAGATCTTTAGTGGAATCTGTTCCCGGGCAGGTTGCCGCCACAGGGTTGGACCGAATATCTAGAGATAAACATTCACAATTAGGCTTCCGGTTGTGCTTAACCCAATGAGAAACTTCATTTCGTCAAGTATGAGCCACAGATGGACCGTGTCTCATCGACGTGTTCTATCAGTGACTCGTACTCACCAAAGGATGTTTCATAGGGAGAACATATTTATAGGTAGCCTCCGAGAAATACAAAGTGTAAAGTTGATCTTTTTAATGTCTGAAAACTGGACATTTTTGACTTTATGCACTTGATGGGGGTTTTAGACTCATACCAACTTGTTTCACTTTGAAATATAATTTTTTAATACTGCTCCTCCAGGTCGGAAATGTTTTGCTAGAGCATGTTCAGCGTGAATCACTGAAGAACCGCGCCAGACCAGTCACGGTTTATCTGTGGATATTTCTTGACGAATCAAATTTTCTGATTGCGTCACATCTAGAAGGTTAAAATAAATTCATTTATCTAGAATCCGCGACTTGGACCATAAATACGAAATTTAGAATTTTCACGTGACAGAATTTTTTGATAATACTTCTAGTAGAAATTTACTATTTTTGGAACAAAAATAAACGGATCAAATCAAATTGATCCGGAAAACCCTCCGTCGGGGGCGATGATCTTGTGGTTAGCATATTGGCATCGAAGGTTTAAGATCTCGGGTTCGAGTCCCGACTTGTTCAACACAGGGTCTAATAACTTGGATACGCTAGCTCTGTACAACCAGGTAAAAGTACTTTTAAAATAAACTCGGTAACTAGGTCAACTCAGTACTTTTACCCAGAATACACTAGTTCGGTGATAGTGTACAACCACCTGCCTCTCTGCCAACTGATTGTAAAAATCTTATGTGTTCTAATACACTACTCACTTATAATCACTATTAGTAGTAGTATCTTTTCCATGAATTAGTTTTTTCAGTCGTACCAAGTCTATAGTTTGATTTCCCCGATAGTTAGCCTAGCAAAAATAGTGTGAAAACAGAAACGCATTTTTCAAAAAGTTGATCGTTCATCATTTTTTGTGATAAGTTTCTTAAATAGAATAAGGTTGGCTAAGATTCTGTTTGAATTCGAGTATTGATAGGAAGACCATTTGCGCAAAAGAGGCGAGAAACGTTTTCCTATCCTCTTCTACCAAAATTTTAGCAATTAAATAAACATTCGGCACGCAATCATACATCACACAGAGTGTTTTCGTTTTTGCCCCGGAAATATTGTATTTTAACAACGTGCAATGTAACAAAACATGCAACAATTCACTGCTCTTTGACAGTAATGTTATTCGCCGGTATTGAAAAATATTCAAATGGACTTTTCTGACCGAATATTGGGTGTTGCTGGAACGTACTGGGAAGGTGCGTCAACATCCCATAATTGGCAATAATTTTCAAATAACACTGATAGATCGCGCTAACGAGGGCCTATATGTTGCCCATGCCTCGCAAGACAAACATTCTAATTGCCACAGACACTTGCACAATAAGCTGCGCTTTAAAATGCCGAAAATCCTAACTTTTTTAGGCTCCGGCTGGCAAAAATTATTTCCAATGTGTATTTGACCTGTTTCAAGCCCTCAAATTTCCTTAATGTAATATTCTGTGCACGTCTAAGGACAAATTTAAGCTGTTTTACTCCCGTTTACGATAAGAATGCCAAATACTATGTCTACAGCGCCCATGATGGCACCTTTGGTCAACCCTTCTAAATTCACCCCCCACCCTCTTCTGAAGCTTCCAAATACGCCTTTGACCACAACAAGTGTAACTCGAATTCTTATACTGTATCATAGTCGCATTTTATGTCATGACAATAAGTAACGAGGAAAACGATTATGACTCACAACGTTATCATTTGGAACGTAACAGGAAGCAGGTAAAATCTACAATACTTTCGAAATCAACATCCTGGGTCATGCTTGGGCCAAATATGAATTAATAACTTTACGTGCAGATCTAGTATGATCAATGCTTACCAACCAAAACTTATCTTTGAATGGTGAACAAAAGTTGAACGAACCTACTCAACCTCATTGAGTGTAAACTTAGTCAATTTTCCATTTTGTTCTTTCAAGTATGGGCCAGAGACGGATCGCACATTAGAGACGCAATTCATCTGTGTCCCATGCTTGGCACAACGTGTTGTTCTGATATAAGTCATCCTAATAGATTTACATAGATTTGGTAAAAATTGAGTTTCATAGTGCTTTTAACATCGTGTTAATGTGGCTTTAAACTCTGGTAAAATACGTTTTTTGTTATTTTTTTTCTTTTCCATTAAAGTTGGTGCCTAGAAGGAGCCTAAAACGACTCTAATTTCAAAGAACTACTATGTGGAAAGCCAGCGACTGCACTCTAAACGGAAAACATATCACCCTGGTAACATGCAGTGAGTGGTATCTGTCCTGGGTGATGGTAAAACCATCTACCACTTCTTTGCTACCTTATAATCCATCTACCACTTCTTTGCTACCTTAGTTTATTGTACATTTTCAACCCACTCTGCGTGTCTAAGGGTAACAATTTTCATATTTTAACGACAAAAGAAATGCGATTTTGGTCAAATTTGACCGTTCTCGTTAAAAATGAAAAATCTAGTTAATTTGGCAAATTTTTGTTCCAATGAACGATTCACCATGGAATCTAATAAATTGTGCTTCGAATCGAATTGCCCAGCCCTGTTCTTACGGCGCACAGACTATACGTTAGGACTATTCCAAACCCCGTATCTACAGAGCATGATGCAGATGCCCTCGTCTTCATTGTTGCACTGATGCAGCTCTTTGTACAATAGTTGTCGCGGAAGACTCGCATCAAAAGTTATTTGCAAGCTGTGAGCGCATTCGGATAAACAAATAAAAAACGTGTCAGAAGTGGTAGATGCTTTCATCATCACCCAGGGCAGATAGTCTTACTCACAGCACTTTATTATAGTGGTTCAATTCTCTCTGAAATGTTTTCCACGTAGAATGCAGTTGCTGATTTTGTATTTTGAGATAATTCCTTGCCACTTGAGTGGGCGTTAGTAGGTTCCTGTTTCCGGTCATGCTACAAGCAAAAAATCAACTAGATCTATGTCGCAGCAACATGTAGCTAATCGAGAAGACAGCGTATACCCATGAAAACAATGTTACACCTCGGGTTGGCGATTTTAATATGCATTCATTTTCAAATTGAATCATGCCGTATTCAAGCGAATCTTTTAAGATCTGATTCTGATTTTAAAATTTAATGAATGGCAAGCAGTTCCGATATATTGGCGAAATGTTTTGAAATTTTTGAACAATTTTAACATAACCAGGGAAGTTTTGAGCAAAGCATTTGCCGAATCAAACCGTCAAGTCAAAAAAGATGAATATTCGAATCATCCAAATCGAACAGGTATTCCAATCGATTCGAATCTTTTATCTAAAAATGGGATTCTCTTACGCGTCCCAGGCCCTGTATTCATCTTAACTCACTTTTCATGTTCCATTGAAATTTGCTCAAAGTCAGGCTTTAATCAAAGTAAATAGGAATTTTCGCGATTTTGCCGCGTCCACTAATTTCTTTTAGACAGTTTTCATTGAATTTGCCTAAACTTGAATTTCGATTCCTAAAACAATGAATTTTTGCAAAAAAGAAAATCGTGTGCTTTTGGCAAGAAAATATTGCAAACTAAAACTGAATAAAGACCAACCAGAAATTTTATTTTGCCAAGCAGATGGATCCAGAGACTCATACTTAACAAAACATGCTCCGACGAAATTATTCTGGTATGGATATCTTCTGCCGCTATGCCCCTGGTAAATATGTGATTCGAGAACTAAACACAGTTGTGCGTTTATGATACGAGTCATATACTCAATGAGCAACAAAATATTTATGATGCCTTTGCCCCTGTAGGTACGAGCTTTATATTGGTCTTAAAGCACTAAAAGGACAAGCACAATAACAATATAATCGTTCTCACGAGAACGAGAGTTGTCAATGACCCAGGTGCCTTACGCCAAAACAACAAGTCTTTCAAAAATACGCGAGCCCAGAAACGCACATCTCTGCACCCGCATGTTAGGACAGTAGACGACAACAAGTTGCTCGCGAACCACAGTGGACCTAGTGCTTTCTACACGCTCTTAGGATTAGAATGCTGCCAATTACGCTTAAATATCCAAGTGCTTCAGTCTTTCATGAAATACTTGACTGTGGAACAGTCTATGTTTATCATAACTCACCCTTGCAATAAAAAGGTATTTTATTTGAGGATATAAAAAATGCTTCAAATCGTTGGTAATTCGAATCGATTCTAAGCCTTTTCAAAAAAAAAATATTCATGATTTAAATAAACTCTTATTGCGCCGTTTATATTCAGTTCCGTAGTTGACAGACCTTGAAAGCAAAGATTTCAGTCCTCTTCAGTCCTTTGTTGAACTTTTTACTAACCTTCTTGTGGCCGGAAGTAAACCAATACACTGCATTTTGGTTTCAGTTTAATGTCGCTCGAATTTTATATATTTATTTTTTATCATATTGGAATAGGAATGGGAATGCTCACAATCTTTCGACGCTTGTTTCACAATTTCCTATTTGGTTGACGAAGTCCCGCGTCTCCAGCCAAAATTTCAACACACAAAAATTGAAAAAAATTTTACTCTTTAATACTTATTAAGGTCACAATACACAAGAAGTTGTCTTACCCCGATTCAGATTTCACGGTATTATTAACGGTTTTCAACAAATGCTCACAGGACACTTCTCTTCTCAGTTGCAACTCAATAACTTGTGAAATAGAATACTTTGTCAGAAATTTTGATTAATCTATTTTAATACTATGTCAAAAAACATATTTCAACAAACGGACGCAAATTACGAAGAATATCACATTCCAAATACGCTTATTCCCAGTTCATCACGTTAAAATTCCATTACGAATTTTATTACAAAAACTGTACAAAAACTGGCATGATCGTTCTAGGGTAACCGCCAGATTTTCTTCACGTGTTCCGCAATCATAGACCAGAAACCATCAAATTCTGAGTTATAAATGTGCATTTTTGCCTCGAAGCTTGTGGTGTGAGGCGATTTAAGTTCATTTAATATGAAAATTTTATGTGCAGATAGGATAAGAGGTTGTCGTCGCTCAAGAGAAGGAAATGAATGAAATACAATATAACTCGGTGCCCCGTTAGTTCAATCGGCAAAGCGTTGGGAATACAGAATATGCTTTGAGCTACCGTACCGTCCCATCTCTGATCATCATGATACAGGCTCGAATCCTGGGGGGATGATGTTTATATGCGAGAGGCCTGCTGGTGCACTGTGGTTCACGCATGCCAGCTTTCCTCTCAGTTGCCACCTGATAACTAGTGAATAAAATACTTTTTTTGAAATTTTGATTAATTTATTTGAATACTATGTCAAAAAACATATTTCAACAAACGGTCACAAAACTAAGAAAAATTTTACATTCTAAATACGCTTATTCCCATTCACAATGGTTGGACCACTTTAAAACTACGTTTTTAGATTAATAGGATATTTCGACTGGCGTTCTATAATGGGCTATGCCGTAATGGGCTCACTCTTATAGAGGACTTGCTTTCAGCGCGTCATTTTAAGTGATTGTGGCAGATTCGGTTTCTACAGTTAGAATTTTTTTCTCTTTTGCGTGAAAATGTAAATTTTATTGCATACAAACGCGGCAGTATAAATTGACTTAAAATATAGTGCGAAATGTTTGATGCGAGTGGGCAATTTTCAAATCACATTGAAGTCTTTTCTTTCTTTTTCTTTTTTTGTTTTTTTGCTGCAGTGATTTGACTGAGTAGTATTTTTTGCATGTTTGACAATGTATTTTTTATATTGATAAAAATGTTAAACCAAAAAACGAAGCTTGAAAAAAAAGTGCTTTGAAGTTGAATGTCTGACAATCTATATTTTTACTTGTGAAAGTGCGGGTAAAGCTTGAGAGACATTCAAGACTTTTAAGCACATATTTATCAATTATTCAGAGTTTTTATGAATATAAAAAATATATTGTCAAGAAGATGAGATAAATATTTATTCATTCAAACCAATGACAACGAAGAAGGGAAAGTAACTACTGTGATTTTGAAAATTGCGACTCCAATGACCGCTGACAACGCTCAGGACTAATGCACGTGATCTGTCTTGTGCTAGACTTCTGATTTCTACCCAACTTAAAACTGTGAATATAGTTTTGTTAGCCTTTGTAAATAAAAATGAATGATATTTTCGAAAAGAGGGGGAGAAAATCCATCTGTAGAGACCAAATCCACTCTGATTGAAGCAGGAAAGCGATTATAATAGCATGTTGGAAGCAGGCTCACTTTTCTAGCGAGCTCATTATAGTATGTGAAAGAGCTTTAAGACTCCTAGAACGCCAGTCGAAATATCCTATTAATTATCAGTGGCCAATTACAATTGGCGGGCCTTTTCAGTGCATTTTTCAGGCGCATTGTGGTCGTTTTTCTCTAGTTTTCGTACGATTTGGTAATTAGGCTATAATCATCGGTTCATCAATTTTTCTCATCTTAGCCAGGGGTTGTTAATGCTGCCAGCAGATGGTGGTCAATTCGTACTAGTATAAAACTCTATTAAGGGCGATTGGTCAATTCATACCCTGAAAAAATCACCGTGGGTCAATTCGTACCCTTGCTGAATTTTCGCAGAAACTTACCTGTTTACGATTTTTTCTAGCAGTGCAGCAGCATAAAGAGGATCGAATATAAATTTGCGAAAACAGTCGCGCTGGTCAAAATCCAGTGAAATTTTGTAATCTGTGTCTCAAAGTAAAATTCGCAGAAATGGTCATAAACGCTATAGTCATTCCATCGTTGACAGGCGTTTGAAATCTGTTCCTTTTCCGATTTGAACTAAAATGCCTGCTTCACCGGATCGGGGTTGGATTTCATTTTATCCTATTGGATAAATCAACCTTCACAGACTTTACGTAGTGAATCCATTGGAAATTTTAGTATTTAGTATGAATTGATCTATGCGCTATTTTTTTTTTTTTTTTGAATACAATTTCACCATCGAAAACATACTTTCACAAATTGACCATTGCACGGATTGACTGGCAAACACATGGCAATGTCTCCTCGGTTAGGATGAGTTGCTTCCAACATCGAATTTTTTTATGATAATCGGAATTGGGTGGCGGTCAATTTGTACCAGTATAAAATTCTATTAAGCCTCAATAAGAGCATTTGGTCAATTCCTAGCATGAAAAATCAGCATTGGTCAATTCATACCCTTACAAAAAATTCGTTGCAGATTGCCTGTTTATGGATTCTGAGCTATCAGTGTAGTAATAGAAACTGGGGAGGGGGTGGAAATAAAAATTCTCAGAAATATTACATTACTCAAAATTCCAGAAAACTTGCGTACTTTTGTAATCTTTGGCTCAAAATATAAGTCACGGAAATTGTCGTAAATGTTAAAGTCATTTTATTTGATATTATGTGAGAAGAAAGCCTAGTATATGGAATAACTATAAGACGAACAACAACCTCACTTTAATGATTTCCTGCAGCGATTTTTAGATTGATTTGTTTTTGCAAACTTTGTTAACTTAGTTATTTAATACCGGTATTATTTTTAATTTATTCATGAAGTATGTAATGAAATATTAAAACAATACATCCAATTATAAGTGGTTGTGATATCCTAGTGGTTTAACATGTTGGCATCGCAGGTTGAAGATCTCTGGCTCAAGTCTTGAAGTCTGGCTTGTTAATCCATGCCACCTCTCAACCCAGGGTGTAATGACTTAGGTAGGTTAAGCCGAACAGCAAAAGATCACATCTTTCTAGCAATTCTAACCCTACTTTGCTATAAATGGCCGTGGGTACAGGGCCTTGGACAGGTAGATCCACTCCAAGAAGTGACTATAAAAAACAGCCCTTCCCGACTTCTCACAATAAGTACAACTGAGAATTTTATCAGTGTACGAATTAATGTGCTATATTTCCAGTACGAATCGACCAAGGCACGTTTTGTAGTTTATTTGTCTGCGAATGAAAACAGTATTAAGGAGCAAAGCAGAGCTAACTATTTTACTCACAAATTTTATTAGTGATGATCAAACTTATCCAATTTAAACTCCCTATTGTATATTTTTTCAGTTACCCTATCAAAGTATAAACTATACTGGCAACATGTCTGCTCAATTTCCTTTGAAGCTAAAAGCGATTCAACCATTTATAAAAGTTGGAAACAACATGCGAAAGAAGGATCCAGTTACTGCGTGCTATTTCGATATGCACGCAATGCAAACAGGGATGAAGATCGACTCAAAATCACCAGAATGAGTTATTTGGTTCAACTTATGACCTCACTTGAGACATAAAAAAGCTTCTCTGTCTACGGATCCGGAGAAAAAGTTACATCAGAGGTAATATTATAGATTGAGATATATTTTAGATCAGGGGTATTCAAATGGCAGGCCGCAGTCTGTTTTTTGGACATTTGAATGCTCGGCTTCAGACCGCGAGATTTCTTTAAACCAATGCATGCAAATATATCATTACGAAATGGTTATTATTGTTGGTTTTTGAAACCAATCACAATCCACCTTCCAAAAGCCACCACCACATTGCTAATCTTGTGTAATGATTTTTTAAAATAATTTCATGCAACTTGCTTGTAAAGTTGACCTAAACTATGGGATTTGTTGAATTTTGATACTACAAATTGTATGTTTTCTAAGAGCCTATTCAACATCGACCTATCTAGAGGTCTGCTGGACGCCTCGCCGGTGCACGATGGTTCACGTAAGCTCTAATATACAGCTCAATCGGTAAAGCCTTGGGAATACGCTTCGAGCCACTCATCTCTGATTGTCATGACGCAGGTTCGAATCCCGTGGGGGATGATGATTATATGTGAGAGGTCTGCTTGACGCCTCGCCGGTGCACGGTGGTTCACGTAAGCGCTGCTTACGGCTTCCTCCACCAACCAGGTCCATGCACAGGAAATATGAAAAATACGATCATCCAAAAACCTTTACCCCGATTCGGAAATGGTATCTGCACGAGAGGTCGTGGTTTGCCATATGGTTAAGCTGTATTCTCGGCATCCTATCCTATTCAAGAGCCTATTCAACATTAAGCTATCTAATATATAGCACTGGTAACCTTTTACAGGATTCCAGTTGAATGAAAATACAAGTTATATTCCCTTTGTTTTCATGGTAAATTATGATGCTTCAGGATGATATTTAAACCAGCACAAATGATAGTTCAATTAGTATTTTCTGGAAGTTTGTGTTACGACCCAATATGGCATGTGCCACAATCATGAAGTTGATATTCGAATCTACCTAATTAGGGTCGTATAGCTCAAATCTTAGCATGAACACTTTAGGACGAAATGGTCGCACTACAATATAGTCTACCATATCTCAAATTTTTGGTCACTGTAATTTTTATAGTTTTATATGATGTGCAGCAAAATCATGATTTTTATCAAATTTAAGAATTTCGACATAATGTATTTTTCTAATTCCAGGTTGTCGGTGAAGCTGTGGTGGAAGATCAGGCAATGAAGTTATTTGGATAGGCAGACACGGAAGATAGGAATTCACAGAGTTTGGAAAAAACGTTCCTCGAGCGTTCTATACGTAGTCTGTTTTGTTTGATGCCGCTGAAGGACTTTGCTAGGAATTGGGAGAGGAAGCGAAACATCATAGAAAATACGCTCGTTGGAAGGCGACGTATATTCACAATTGTTTGAAGAATGGTGAAACCCCTCAACCGGAACCAGTTAAGGGGTTGAATGACAGTTGGGATGATGAGCTTGAGGAGGGGCCTAGTACAAGTCAGCAACCTTACGTACCGCTACCCGTACCAGCTGCAAGCCCAGCCCGATCTCCAGCAAATGAGCCACCAGAACTAGTAGCACGCAGCGAGCCTGCTGACCCCAGTGAATGGGCAACATTTGATAATTTATCTGTAGCTAGAAGATTTAAATGTTTTTTCTTGAGCGTCTGATCTGTATAAAAAGGTTCAAAACCATCAATAGCAGTGCTGATGGTTTTGAATATTTTTGTGTCCCTCAGAAAAAAATAATGTGAATATTTTAGACACCGAAGAAAAGCAATATTTTGCCATTGTGGAAAGGACTCTGCTACTTTTCTTGTCAAACATTCGAATGCAATATAACTGAATAGTTCAGAATCATCAAAACTCCTTTGTAATAACAGTGTCGTTGATCGTTAAGTGTTGTGATTCAGAGATGTCAAACAAAGGGGGTCGCCTACGGCCAATACAGACATTTTAAACAGCTGCGATGCATTTTTTAAATAATTAACAAAACCCTTTTTAAATTTCCCTTTTATTTTATACCTTTGAAAAAGCAAAATTTGTTTGAAGATATTCACTTCACACCTCATTTGAAACGCTACTGCGCAATTTTTTTACATCATGTATTCTCTTTTTGTCACATTACTTTTTAATGTGGTGTCCGGTTAGCTCAATCTGTAAAGCGCTCGCAATACGGTTCGAGCTACTCATCTCTGATCATCATGATGCAGGTTCGAATTCTGTGAGGAATGATGATTATACGCAAGAGGTCTGCTGGACGCCTCGGTGGAGCACGCAAGCACTGCTTACGGATTCCTCTACCAACCAGGTCAATGCACAAGAAAAATGAGAAATATGGTTATCCAAAAAACCTTCACCCATCTGGTAACTGGTATCTGCACGGGAGGTCGTGGTTCGCCATACGATTGAGCTGTATTTGCGGCTTTGCTCCCCCCTGCAGGGTAAAAATGAAATCCTATCTTAGGAGTTTTTTCGTTTTATTGATATTTACTTCGAGCGAAGCCGGAGGCAGTACCTAAAATGAACCAACTAACGGCCACTTAATAGCAAAGATTTGCGAGATGTAGTACCAGCAATTGCACCCTAAACGAAAAATGGTTCTTTACCGCCATAGTAATGTGCAGTGATTGGTATCTGCCCTGAGCGATGGTGAAACCATCAACCACCTTTTTTTTACCTTTTAGTCGCCTCTTACGCCATGCAGGAAATACGTTAGGACTATTCTATGAAGCAGTTTCCATTCGTCCCTCCAAGCGATTTGAGCCTGTGGACTCCGCACTTAAGCACTTTCTATTTTTATAGGTTATAGATGACTTTTCAAATATTGTAATTTGTTTTGCCACAATTAAAATGCAGATATAATTGTAAGTTTTGCTGAAAATCAGAAAATTATTATTTTTTTTTAATCTATTTGCATCTGTAGGTTTTTTGAGATAATCCTAATAAACATATCATATTCTTTATAGATTATGATTTAAAATTAGATGAGTCGGAAAAATAAGATAATTTTGGTGCTGGACGATAAAACCTTCCTTTTTTTTCTGGTGTCTTACCCTTTTACCATAATTGAAGTTAATTGATGGGTTTCATAAATTATCAACACAAATTACAAGTGTTAGTATTCTATTTGATCTGAAGACAACTGAGAATCTATATTTGAAAAGTACTTGCTATCCATATTGATTCTTCTTTTTTCTTTCAAGCTAGTTTAACATAAGGTACAGTAATAATGAAAATAAAAAATCACAATTCATATAATATATTTTGTTTATACCTGTACATTATTCATGCATCTTATTTTTATTCCTCAAGATATTTTATTCTCAAATAGTTTTGGTTTTCAAATATTCAATAAAGTTTGCTGCAAATATTGGTGGTTTTTATCATGTTGTAAAATATTCTTGTGCAATGCAACAAACAGTCATTTCTATGATCTCATTTCAGTTCAATTAGGAATAGGATTGCACTTTGAGCCACGCACCATTAGGTAGTAGTATTTTATATATATAGATACGAACGGTTCACTGCGAATCGACAGAATCTCAGAGACACCTGAAGAAAATAAGACTATGTATTATGTGTCAATCAGCACAGAAGTTCAGATTTGATAAACTCACCACAGAAGTAATGTTTTTGTCATGCAGTCAAGCGTGAAGCGGGTGAAGTAAAAGTGACGTATCGGTATCAGTGTCTTCTCATGTTCTTTTATCCTCTTTTATGGGTGCTGACTCGATGACTTTTTTCGTCCTTCGCAGGTCTCGTCAAAAATTTGTCATTTATAACTGCGTATGAGTCGAAATCAAAATAATGAGACCAATCTAATTGAATTGTGTTTCTGATCAAATTGATTATCATATTTCTCATTTTTCCTGTACATGGACCTGGTTGGTGGAGGGAACCGTAAGCAGTACTTACGTGAACCACCGTGCATTTACGAGGCGTCCAGCAGACCTCTCGTATATATTCATCATCCCTCACAGGATTCGAACCTGCGTCATGGCGATCAGAGATGCTTAGCTAGAAGCGTATTCCCAACGCTTTACCGATTGAGTTGTGTTAATTTCAGCGAACATTCCATCGATGGCCCATGCTCGACAACCTATTTCATCAGATTTTTTTTTCGGATTGTCTTAAACTAGTGAGCATCGAAAATAGGAGACGAAGAAAAACTTGAGATAAATTCGATTTCAAAAATAAATGGATCAGTATAACACGTGTTCACCCACCATATAAATTTGGTTGTGATATCATTAACAATGGTAATTGGATGCTTTTTAATGTGACCTTTCATTAAAATATATTTCACATCCGTATATCATTTCAAGCACTTTACACAGTTTGCCTGGGGCCTTATAATATCGTCGTCTATTACACTTTGATCATTGTCCACAAAAGGCGCTAGGAAGCTGGGGGAATACCCAAATGCCAAAACAGGAACTAAGTCTGATCTGGTTTCTGGGCGTAGCACAGCTGCTACTGTAGAAATTGTGGTATTCGGATTTATTTGGAGCGGAAAGGTCGAATCATTAGATAGAAATATAATGCGCTTTGATCTCAATAAAGGAAGGATCAAAATAACGGACCCGACGTGTCAGATTAAAGCCTGGCGACTAACTGCTGAAATGGATGTTGAAATTTTTAAGAAATGAAGAAAGGCCGTGGAGTAGGAGGGCCAGAGCGGTAATTAATATTACGGTACCTATTGCAGTTGCCTCTCTAAACAACATTTTGAATGTCTACATCTAAATTTTCAATTCTGTGGCGACTTTAATATTCCTGTGTTTTATACAAATATGATCAATTCATTCAAAGCATTAAACTTAGATTCCACCCACCCAATAAATGTTTCAGAAGTGGAACAAGAGATACTATGGCACCATCAGTTCATTTCCAAAAACAGAAATGAACTGGATGCAAAATTAATCTGGGTACAGGCTGGAGTCACCCAAAAATTCAAAATGCTGGTTTAAGATGAACTAGTAAAATGGACGAAAATATCTCGTGCGAGTTAATTTTGAGAATGGTGTGATGTTAGAGCCGGATGGCATTTTGGTATCGCGTTATTATTCACAATGTCGATTTGCTGTGATACCAGTATTTCGGAACACACCACCTAAAATGGTTACAAGATGATGCATTATCGTGCCAAGTAATCAAAAAAGAGGTGTTCAGTCCACTTACGTTGTAAAAATGCTGATATGCCTCGATCGAACTGCCATGAAACAACAACCCGCCCCCATTCAGGGGTGTGCACTTGATTTTTTAACTATGTCGCACCTTACATACCTCTTCAAGATGACACAATAACAGGATTTTTGATAACAGAAAATGGCTTGACATACAGGTAATACCGGCATTTTGGCAGGGTATGCCGGTACAAAATATACCTAATGCCGCCTAGCTCTATAAGGTGTTGGAAACCTTGATATGGACCAAATTATAGCCTATAATATCATCTAATTACTAATTGTATTATGTCGTAAATCCATATTTTAGCAATACAGAATTTCGATGAAATATGATGCTTTGGATAAAATACAAAGTAACATGGGAGCAATTTTCAAATGCAAATTTATGGGAATATTGGAGGGAATGATCTGCTCTTGTATGACCATATTGAAGATTCATTAATATTGACTGATAGTATTTATCTGTGTTGGAATGGAGAGAGATTTTAAACCAATCAATCACTCGAAGGAAAACAAGATTGTGACACCGTGTATTTAGGAGGCAATGCAAATATTAACCAGTGGTAAATTGTATTACTGAGACACACTGCAGCGTTTTTGTGTTGTTACTTACCAATAATATTACTCGCTACAGTATGAATAGGGATTTTTTTTTTTTTTTTATAGCCACTTTTTTGAGCGGGTCACCCTGTCCAAGGCCCTGTAACAGCGGCCACTTATAGGCGGACAGGGTTACAATTACTGGAAAGATATGATCTTTTCCTGTTCGGCTTAGCCTACCCATGTTATTACACTCTGGGTTGAGTGGTGGGCGTGGATAAGCGAGCCGGACTCGCCAGGGCTAGAACCCGAGGTCTTCAACCTGCGATGCCAACATGTTTAACCACTAGGCCATCGCGCCCACTTTTACAATCAGAATAAATAAATGTTGATTTTTTTTTTAATTACGATAATTTCATTTTCTGATTTTTGTAAGTTGATTCATTGTGTGATATTTTTCACAATTTACTATATAAATTCTGCAAAAATCTTTTTTGCATTCAATTTACATTACTGTTAATTTAAGATATTGGAATTTGTAGAAAAAAAGTTCTTAAATTATTCAAATTTCAGTTTGACATCTACAGAATAAAAAATGTATATATAAAAAAGAAATGTGTGTTTGTCTTTATTACCATATTATATTATGGTACTTTTTATTTGATCCAATTGTAAAAAAATTTTTTTTGATTCCATTTCAAGATAAAAATGTTTAGTTTTGGTGAACTGTATTTACAAGTAAAATCGAAAAATCTCGCTGTAAATATGACCATTCTCATTTTCTATGAACCCGGTTTGGAATCCTCATTGGAATGGTTCCTTATCACCCATACTTGGCAAAGTAGCAGCAAATTTATTTTGTGACCTGGGATGAGAAAATGTAGATTCTTTCTTCTATCAAGAGGTGGTATATGGTTTTACTGTCACCCAGGGTAGATACCACTCACTGCGCTTTACCATGACGGTTGATTTCCATTCGGGATTCTTTCTGATTAGAGTGCAGTTGCTGGTACTACATCTTTTATTAGCTCTTTGCTATTGAGTGACTGTTGGTTGGTTTGGAAGCTGCTTTCGGCCTTACTTAGAGTGAATTTCAATAAAAAAAAATAATATCATGTGTTTATGTTATTCGTAGTTTCGTTTTTTATTAATTGTTATTACCAGGACTTTAACAATAGTGAATAAACTTCATTGTAACTATCATAATTATATTCCTCACCTCATGCCCCCTATAAGCCTAATCTGCTATTTGATCGATCTATTTATTTTGTTATCACAGAATATTGATATTATATCCACTAATTTTACTCTGAAACACTTATGTATTGAGAAGCCGACACACAGAATGGATTATACATCGATATTTGAGGTTGCAAATTAGAAAGATATCACAAGCAATGCTGATATGAGGGAAGTTTTATCCAGGAATTAGTCTTAATTCTGTGAGAACCTAGTGGAATTGTAAAAGTAGTTGAGGTTAAGATAGCTTTACCATTATGTAGTTTGTATTAGAGTTTGGAAATATTGCTGCTGTGTGATTTTGTATGTAGTGGCCTATCATTTTAAAGACAATATCTCGAAATCATACTATAACTTATTTTCGAAATTACAATGTGCAGCATAATCATGATTGTGTAATAGATGGACAGATTTTTGCAAGGTTTGATCAACATAGTTTTATTAATTAAATTGCAAGAACTTCTGAAATGGATTTTCTGTGATGAATTGATATTGGGACCCAACAGTTATTGATATTCGTACCGATACCAATATTATCAGCTGTTGTTGAGCCTCGATACTACATGGCTATAAAGCTCAAACAACTGCAATGAAACGAGCATTCTTCGTTAGTTTGCATGGAAAACGCTCCTGCCACTCTGATCAATACTAACTGCTAATACTTTATCTTTTCTGTGCTTGTAGCCTACTGCGTGAACAAAAAATTAATGAGTTGTGATCACTTTTTTTACTCTATAAAGTGGGAATGTGACTTTTTTTTCAGTGGACCCATTGGAGGGTGACTTTGATAAGGTCTGAGATTAGATATCAGATAACTTATCACTATTTGTTACATTATAAAAATAAAAAAAATTATTAAGTAGCGTTCCATGTTTTTAGCTCCCTTGAAAGCTGAAATTTGACCCGGAAAACCATTTTAAGGAAAATATAAAACGCAGTCAAGATGTGCATATGACGGCAGAACTAGGGGTCGACCACCAATATTTTGAAAGGGATTGACAGTTCTCCAATGTTAGCATATTCACGATTAAATGTAATGAGCATAATGAGTGAGTAATTCTGAATTAAATGAGAAGTGGGAGGCACAGATAGACCCGCAATGTATGATTCATCGGTGGCGCATGTTCGGCAGCTGATGAGAAACCTTATACATGCTGGCTCATCCAAGTTTGGCTGGGTTCAAGTGGTCAGAGCAGCTAATACTAGTGCAATTGTTCCTCAATGGCTGCCAACTAACTATTGTACTCTATGTGTAACGGACAAAATTCAAGACATACGGACACAGATTTGGTGTAAGCACAGCAGTAACAATAGATCAATGCTTTTACCAATGTTTTACGGCCAAATGTGGATTGTTGGTAAACTGCTTGATATCAATATTATTTCTATCAATATAGTTGACCAAAATATTGTGCTGTATCAATTAATATATTTGGAGCAAACATGGCTGGTGATCCCATCGATATTATTTATTTTAGACAATCGTGCTATGTGATACTGAGTATATAACTGTCGCTGTGGCATTTTCGATTACATCTGCGACTGTGTTCTGACTTTATAATAGTATGAATGAACTTGTTGGATATAGCAGTGCTTAGACCTTTTGGTATCTAAGCTTGGACTGAGGTCGGCTGTCAATAATAGCTTACCAGTTTTATGCAAAGGGAAACGATAGGCTGACCTTAGGTCCTTTTTTAGGATCGTCATCCGGTGGCGTTATAAATTCACCATGTTTGGCACACATCGTTTAAAGTAGAACCTAAAGCCTATGTTCACTGGTTATATTCCTTTCCATCGCATGTGTCATTGAATCTACAAAAAAATACCATTAATTTGCATTTAAACATTGGAGGGGGGGGGGATTTGTCCAGTTTTCAGTAGGTGGATATTGTTCTACACCCATATGCTAGAATTGGGACCTCAGTCCCATATTAGTATAAATAGATTCTGTAGTTATTTTTTCACTTGTGTACAGTTTTTTTTACCTGGGACGAGTAAAAATATTTACCATCCTGGTACACACAAATTTTTTCTTATTGAAATTCACTCCAAGAAAGGCCGGAAGGAACCAACTCAGTTCTACTAAAATTTAGTGTCCGCTACTTCACTGTAAAAGGACAATATTCCAAACAGAACTGATACCGGTAACTCATCCCAGATTGATAAAAGGTCAGCTACTCAGACAATGAAATGAGACACAGAAAATGGACTCTATCGAAAAAAAAAAATGATTTATTATCATATGTTATATCTCTTGTTGAGAGATTAAAACAATCCTTCTAGATCGTCTGGTGACAACAAAACTATATAAAAAATGTACAAAATCATCAATACTGCTATGAGGTTGCTAGTGGGTCATAGATTCTGGGTTTAACGCACCTGTCTAGTTGGCCCTGTTTGTACGGGCTTTAAAAAGGTCCTAACATATTCCCTGTGTGCCATTAGAGGCGACTAGAAGCAAAGAATGGGTAGATGGTTTTACTATCGTCCTGGGCAGATACCACTTACTGTACTTGACCAAGTCCAGTGTGGGATGTTTTTCATTGCAGCTGCTAGTACTATATTCATTGGTAGCTCTTTGTCATTAGGCCGTTAGTTGGTTTCTTGTTTGCACCAAGGTTGGCAGTACGGTACGATACGAAATTTTTATCACACTTCAACCCAGCTAAATAATTTTGTACTGAACCAGCTAGCAAGGTCCAAAACAGCCTTATTTGTAAAATCTGACTTCCACGAGATTTATCATCGACATATTTGATCAAAGTGATAGGGTTATATGCTGTCTGTTTAAAATCAAGGACAGTAAAACCGATACACGACATAGGTTATCTAATCAGCTCAAGTGAATCAGTTGCATTTTTTGATAGACCCAATCTTTACTATCTGCGCCCGTTATGAAACGACATAGATGTTAAATGAAATTATTTTGTTGAGTCCTTTTGAGAAGAATATGGGATAATGTGTAGGTACAAAAAAGAGTACGGTACGAAATAAATATTGAACATCGTACCATACCACGTGAGAAAATTGAAAAATGAATCGTATCGTACCAGGAAATTAAATCGTACCAGCCTTGGTTTGCGCCGCTTTCTTGCTCAAAGTGAATTTCAATAAAAACGGCTAAGTCCAAAAAATATACCGAACTCAAACCGAGGCCTAATTTGAGTCTCCAGCACCCGCCCATCTCTACTATATGGTAGCATGATAAATTTGTATATAAATTTTTATCATTTTATTTTTATAGCCACTTGGAGTGGATCACCGTGACCAAGGCCCTCTACTAGCGGCCACTTACAGACGGAGAGGGTTAGGATTGCTGGAAAGATATTATCTTTTCCTGTTCGGCTTAGCCTATCCTAATTGTTACACCCTGGGTTGAGCGGTGGGCATGGATTAACTTGCTAGACTCGGCAGGACTCGAACCGGAATCTTCAACCCACGATGCCAACAGGTTTAACCGCTAGGCTGTCATGCTGGGTTGCTGGTTTTGCTGTTACATGGTTACTAGGGGTCTCAGTCGGGAATGTTTTGTCAAGTATGAGTCAATAATGAATCACGTGGCCCAGGTGGGGTCCATCTGTGGCTCATGCTTAACAAAATGAAATTTTCGAAGTTGTTATGTAGTCCCGAACAGTAGTTTCAAGCAACTCATCCGAACCCACAATGCCAATATATAGCAGCATTGAACCCCTTTGGTTGGGATGGGAATATTCTGCCAATTTTAGTTTAGATAGTATTTAAGGATTTGGTACTCGACTTATATAACCCACAAATTTAACATCAATTTGGTTTGTTTCCCTATCAAAAATATTTCAGTCAAACTTGAATTGAAACTTTTGGAATGTGATTGTGTTTAAAAACTAACAATAAGATGTTTTTGTTAAAATTGAGTCACTCATAAATTTTGCTTTTTTTTAAAAAAGTATCAAATGTTTGTTGGAATCTGGAAACTTTGCATCCCCTCTTTTCAAGGTTCTTGATATGCCACTGATTTGAAGGACTAGTGGAGGCCAATGCACCAGACCTCTTAAACACGCAAGTGTTTTCACTGTTTTTTTTTGCCTTATGTGTGAATTGATATTTTCCTATTGTGATGTTAGAATTCTAAATAAATGTTTGTTTGTATTTCGAGATATTTCCGCTAAGAGTGTATTAGCTGGTACATTTTTCTATCAACTATTTGCCATTGGAGACTTCAAAATAGTAAATAAAAATAAACCCACTATGTCGCCCATGTTCCAGATGATTTACGGATGGGGTTTGGATTGGGAAAAGTCCTTTATTTGGGTTCGTGTTGCTACTAAATAGGCTTTGCTCCGATATATCTCTAATAAAGTAAAAGTAAAGTAAAAGAGGTCCCCGAATTCCAAAAGATAACCTAAATTTATTTTTATCACAAATTTGAGGCATGTAAGATAGGATAAGCTCTTATTTTTATCCTGCGGGACAGCAAAGCCGAGAATACGACTCAACTATATGGCGAACCAAGACCTCTCGTGTAGATAGCAGTTTCGAATTTGGGTGAAGATTTTCGATTATCATAATTTTTGTGTGCATTGACCTGGTTGGTGGAAGTAGCCGTAAACAGTGCCTACGTGATCCGCAGTGCACCGGCGAAGCGTCCAGCAGACCTCTCGCATATAATCATCCCTCACGGTATTCGAACCCGCGGCATGACGATCAGATGCGTAGCTCGAAGCGTATTCTCAAACGTTTCACTAATTAAGCTAACCGGGCACACCAAATCAAATAATAAAATACCAGATGATTAGGCTTTTACTGCAGAATCAGTTTTTACAACAAAATATTCATCATTCACTACTTATTTAGCCATTTGAGATTGATTTTTGAAATGAGATTTTGTTTTATCATTTCATCATATTTACTGCTGGTTTTGCTGTTGCATGTTTACTGGGGGTCTCGGTCAGAAAAATTTTGTTCAAATATTTTTGTCAAGTATGAGTCAATAAAGGGTCATGTGGCTTAGGTGCGGTCCACCTGTGGCTCATGCTTGATAAAATAAAATTTCCGATTGAAGTCTTGTAAAGTTATTATGTAGTCCCAAATAGTAGTGGTACCGGTAGTTCATTTGATTTTCAAGAACCCACAATATAGTACCAATATATAGCAGCATTGGACCCCTTTGGTTAGGATGGGAATATTCTGCCAGTTTTAGTTTTTTAGTCATTTTAGTCAAGGATGTGGTACGCAACTTATATAACCCACAAATTAAACATCAGTTGGGTTTGTTTCCCTATCAGAAATATTTCGTTCAGACTTGAATTGAAACTTTTAAAATGTGAATGTATTTATTATTTAACAGGAAGATGTTCTTAAAATTGATTCACTCATAAATTTTCCTTTTTCTAACAAAATCAAAATGTTTATTTGAATTAGGCTTGGTGCATATATGTATGGACATGCATCCAAATTGATTCGAATCTTGATTCTAGAAGTGGCATTTGTAGATCACACAAATTCTGTTTGGCACTAGATAGATCACGGCACTTGGGCTGAAGATCTGAACAGACTCTTACAGTACTTTTATTGACATTCAGGAATACGTTATCAAACTTTACCAGACGCAATTTTGTTTACAGATATATATTTTATTTCTGTTGTGTGTTGTAAAACACTCACTAATTTCTAGCCCACTTATATTTGTCAAAATGGCTGAAGCTTCCAAGATACTTGAAAAAGATGAACCTAAACAAGGTGAGATAGAAATGCTACGTCTGTTCAAGCTATGCATTCTTACTAATCAAGATTGGCTAATTTTTCTTTCTTTCATTATAAAACAGCTTAAATTTCTCAATAAAGTCTCGTATTTGAATAAGGATGGTGTTTCATTTTTATCCTGCAGGAGAGAATTGTCAATAATGTGATGCAAACATATGACGTACTATGACATCTCGTGCAAATACCAGTTTCAAGCTGAGAGTGGAGGTTTTGGCCACTCTCATTTTTTCTGTGTATGGACATGGCTAGTGGAGGAAGCCAAATCTCTCGCATGTAATCATCCATCGTGGTAGGGCTATCAAAGATGTGCAGTCCGAAGCATATTCTGCAAGCTTTTACTGATTGAGCTAACAATGCACCAAAAGCATAGATTTCAAATACCTTGGAATGAAGTTATGGAATTAAATAGTCTATTTTAGACGGCCCTATTGGTTATTGTTTGATTTGTGTTAAATACCCGTATCCAACTTACAGGTGACAATATCCAAGCTACCAATCTCGCATCCTAAAAAATCATTATATCTCCACAGCAATATCATTACATAATCTTTTTTCGCCGTCAATATATATATATATATATATATATATATGCTTTCATCCCGAATCATCAGTATGTTTTGTTAAGTATGAGTCAGAGATTGATCACGATATGTCGGTCCAAACTCAAATCTCTAACACTGAGGCCACATCATTTTATTTCTTCCTTTTTACAAATATAGAAGCGTCATCAAGTGATCAATCATCAACCGAATGGTTTACCAAAGTAACACCCACTGTTTCGGGAAGACAGCAGATGAGCGTGGAAGGTAAGAGATAATATGGCTGGGTTTTCGGATCAATTCTAGAGCTTTTTTCTTCTCAGAACGTCAAACTACAATTTTTATCTTGACCCTGGTGTTGGTTTTTGTGTTCCCTCTCTTGTTGGACAATATAAGTAATCAAAGTTTAAGAAATGCTAAAAGATTCTGTCCTTGTTCAGAGCAGATTTCTTGGGTGTCTCGAAAACTGTACGGGATGTACGGGATGTACGGGATGTACGGGATGTACTGGATGTACGGGATGTACGGGATGTACGGGATGTAATGGATGTACGGGATGTACTGGATAAAATTTTGCGCAAATTGCCTTTTGAAGCATAGAAAATTGAAATATCAGTGGAAAAGTTTGGAATATTTATTCCTAATGCTGTAACTAAAATGCAGTAAAATCGCTGTTCTTTGATAGTAATGCCAAGCGATAATATTAAAATCCACATTCCATAAATTGGCATCCACAAGGCAACTACAATTTCAAAATACAAAAATTATGAAAATTAACGCTAACTTACTGCGTTTTTATGAAAGTGTGGTTAATTAAATGCGGTGGTCGTGAATTGCACTCAATGTTTTGCAACCAGTTGAACTGCAGTCTTGTTATATAAAAACCAAGAAAATTTTACCCACAGCGTATTGCACACACATTCAATTACACCCAATGGTATTGCCCTTATTGGGATTGCACCCAGAAGGAGTGCACTCGGTAGAATTGTACCCTTTCCTATGATTGTTGTAGATGTACGGGATGTACGGGATGTACTGGATGTACTGGATGTACTGGATGTACTGGATGTACTGGATGTACGGGATGTACGGGATGTATTGGATGTACTGGATGTACTGGATGTACTGGATGTACTGGGTGTACGGGATGTACTGGATGTACGGGATGTACTGGATGTACGGGATGTACGGGATGTACTGGATGTACGGGATGTACGGGATGTACGGGATGTACGGGATGTACGGGATGTACTGGATGTACGGGATGTACGGGATGTACGGGATGTACTGGATGTACTGGGTGTACGGGATGTACTGGATGTATTGGATGTACTGGATGTACTGGATGTACTGGGTGTACGGGATGTACTGGATGTACGGGATGTACTGGATGTACTGGATGTACGGGATGTACGGGATGTACTGGATGTACGGGATGTACGGGATGTACGGGATGTACGGGATGTACTGGATGTACGGGATGTACTGGATGTACGGGATGTACTGGATGTACTGGATGTACGGGATGTACTGGATAAAATTTTGCGCAAATTACCTTTTGAAGCATAGAAAATTGAAATATCAGTGGAAAAGTTTGGAATATTTATTCCTAACACTGTAACGAAAATTCAGTAAAATCGCTGTTCTTTGATAGTAATGCCAAGCGATAATATTAAAATCCACATTCCATAAATTGGCATCCACGAGGCAACTACAATTTCAAAATACAAAAATTATGAAAATTAACGTTAACTTACTGCGTTTTCATCGCAGTGTGGTTAATTAAATGTGGTGGTCGTGAATTGCACTGAATGGTTTGCAACCAGTTTGACTGCAGTCATGTTATATAAAACCTAAGGCAATTTCGCCCAGAGCGTATTGCACACACATTCATTTACACCCAATAGTATTGCCCTTAATAGGATTGCACCCAGAAGGATTGCACTCGGTAGAATTGTACCCTTTCCTATGATTGTAGTAGATGTACGGGATGCACGACATGTACGGCATGCACGTGGTGTACGGAATGCATTAGATGTACGGCAAGTAGATTGGATGTACGACATTCACGACTTGTACGGGATGCACGGCATGCACGGGATGTAAGGCATGAACGACATGTGCCGAATGCACGGAATGTACTGGATGAACGGCATGCACGGAATGCGCTCAATGTTCGGAATACACGTGATGTACGGCATACACGGGATGTACGGCATGTATGACATGTACCGGATGCACGGAATGTACTGCATGCACGACATGTACGCCATGCACGTGGTGTACGGAATACATTGGATGTACGGCAAGCAGATTGTATGTACGACATGCACGACTTGTACGGGATGCACGGAATGTACGGCAGGCACGTGATATAGGGAATGTACGGCATGTAGGTAATGCACACAATGTTCCGCATGCACGCGATGTACGGTTCGCACTGGATGTACGGCATGCACGGGATGTACGGCATGAACGACATGTGCCGATTGCACGGAATGTACTGGATGAACGGCATGCACGGAATGCACTCAATGTTTGGAATGCTCGTGATGTACGGCATGTACGGGATGTACGGCATGCACGACATGTACTGAATGTACGGCATACACGTGGTGCACGGAATACTCGGGATGTACGACATGCACATGGGATGTACGGCATGCACGACATGTACGGCAGACACGTGATATACGGATTTCACGTGATGCACGGAATGCACTGGATGTACGGCATGTGCGGGATGTACGATATACACGACATGTTCTGGACATTCAATGCATTCCTTGCATCCAGAACACGTCGTGTATATCGTACATCACGCGCATGCCGTACATCCAGTGCATTCCGTGCATCCCGTGCATGCCGTACATTCCGTATATCACGTGCCTGCCGTACATTTTGTGCATACCGTACATCACGTGCATTTCGTATATCACGTGCCTGCCGTACATGTCGTGCATGCCGTACAACCCCTGTGTACGTCGTACATCCAGTGTATTCCGTGCACCACGTGTATGCCGTACATTCAGTACATGTGGTGCATCCCGTATATCACGTGCCTGCCGTACATACCGTACATCACGTGCATTCCGTATATCACGTGTCTGCCGTACATGTCGTGCATGCCATACATCGCCTGTGCACGTCATACATCCAGTGTATTCCGTGCACCACGTGTATGCCGTACATTCAGTACATGCCGTGCATGCCGTACATCCCGTATATGCCGTACATCACGAGCATTCCAAACATTGAGTGCATTCCGTGCATGCCGTTCATCTAGTACATTCCGTGCAATCGGCACATGTCGTTCATGCCGTACATCCCGTGCATGCCGTACATCCAGTGCATACCGTACATCGCGTGCATGCGGAACATTGAGTGCATAGTGCATTACATGCCGTACATTCACTATATCACGTGCCTGTCGTACATTCCGTGCATCCCGTACAAGTCGTGCATTTCGTACATACAATCTGCTTGCCGAACATCCAATGCATTCCGTACACTACGTGCATGGCGTACATGTCGTGCATGCAGTACATCTACTACAATCATAGGAAAGTGTCCAATTCTACCGAGCGCAATCCTTCTGGGTGCAATCCCCTTAAGGGCAATACTATTAGATGTAATTGAATGTGTGTGCAATACGCTGTGGGTGAAATTGTCTTGGTTTTTATATAACAAGACTGCAGTTCAACTGGTTGCAAAACATTGAGTGCAATTCTCGATCGCCACATTTAATTTACCACACTTTGATAAAAACGCAGTAAGTTAACGTTAATTTTCATAATTTTTGTATTTTGAAATTGTAGTTGTCTTGTAGATGCCAATTTATGGAATGTGGATTATAATATTATCGCTTGGCATTACTATCAAAGAACAGCGATCTTACTGCATTTTCGTTACAGTGTTAGGAATAAATATTCCAAACTTTTCCACTGATATTTCAGTTTTCTATGCTTCAAAAGGTAATTTGCGCAAAATTTTATCCAGTACATCCCGTACATCCCGACCATCCCGTACATCCCGTACATCTACTACAATCATAGGAAAGGGTCCAATTCTACCGAGTGCAATCCTTCTGGGTGCAATCCTATTAAGGGCAATACTATTGTGTGTAATTGAATGTGTGTGCAATACGCTGTGAATGAAATTGTCTTGGTTTTTATATAACAAGACTGCAGTTCAACTGGTTGCAAAACATTGAGTGCAATTCTTGACCACCACATTTAATTAACCACACTTTGATAAAAACGCAGTAAGTTAACGTTAATTTTCGCAATTTTTGTATTTTGAAATTAAGTTGCCTTGTGGATGCCAATTTATGGAATGTGGATTTTGATATTATCGCTTGGCATTACTATCAAAGAACAGCGATTTTACAGCATTTTAGTTACAGTATTAGGAATAAATATTCCAAACTTTTCCACTGATATTTCAATTTTCTATGCTTCAAAAGGTAATTTGCGCAAAATTTTATCCAGTACATCCCGTACATCCAGTACATCCCGTACATCCTGTACATCCCGTACATCCCGTACATCCCGTACATCCAGTACATCCCGTACATCCCGTACATCCCGTACATCCCGTACATCCAGTACATCCCGTACATCCCGTACATCCCGTACATCCCGTACAGTTTTCGAGACACCCGATTTCTTTACTGCAATTAATTACAGTGGATCAGCTTTGCACTTGCTTGTTCTACATTTTGTAGTAGTTCCGAGCCATGTTAAGTGTTTTTAGAACGTTTATTTTCACAACTGCCGCCGCCGTTGTTTAAAGTGAATTTCATAAAAAAGCATGATACATTTCTACAAATGCCATTAATATGCGAGAGAGGTCTGCTGGACGTCTCGCCGGTACACGGTGGTTCACGTAAGCGCCTCTTAGGGTTTCCTCCACCAACAGGTCCAAGCACAGGAAAAATGAGGAATACGATAATCAAAAACTTCAACCCGATTCGGAACTGGTATCTGCACTCGGGGTCGTGGTTTTCTACATGGTTAAGCTGTAGACTTTTCTTTCCCGCAGGATAAAAATGATAACTTATCCTAAACAATCTTATTTGTTTTGGAAGAAAACACTTCTGATTCTCCTGTATTTTCTCTCACTCTAGTACGATCTATCTTTTTCTTGTTTGAACATACAATGATATACGTGTATAAAATATTGGGCCAGTTAAATCCAGTAATCCCTCTAAGGGTGACCGACTGAGTCTTTCAATGAGATTCGTTTTTCAAATTTGGGTCGAATTGTCTCAGGGTGATAGAATTTATTTTTTCTTCGGATAGTCAAAACTTTCGTAATATTTCCCTCCGGTGAATCAAAACATTTTTGTGAAAAACTTATTCTATTTCAAAATTAATGATTTGTGATATCTTCTTACACTTGAGAGATTCAAGTTGAGAGGTAGTCTCTTTTTTTTTAAATCAAGTTTATAATAAACAGTGGAGAGCAGTGCCCAACTCTTGTGAAACTCAACACGATACCAGTTTTAATTGCGAAAGTTGGGTATATTTGGACCAAAATTGGCTGCAATATAAACTGATAAAAAAACCAAGGAATTTGTCTGGGTTGAACTCTTTCGAAATGTTTTCAGTACAGAGAATGACAATAAGTCTGATATATAAATTCCTCAGGCATTCTAAAAATATGGAAAGGTCAAAATCCTTTAGGAAAAAGACCAGATAAGAAAAATAGTGCTTAAAACTGATTTTTTTTTTTTATCAAAATTTGCTCAAAATAAGGTCAAGGTCGCACAAGAGCTGCATTAATGAAGGAAGATATTAGAATTTTCATCCCATAAGATATTTATTGACGAGAGTTTTAAAGCCATGTAGTTCAACACAGTCAGTAAAGCAATGCAAGGGTAATGCACCCCTAACATTTGAAGTTCGAGAAAAAACTTCTGCCCTAGAGCTACCTATCACGCTGTGGAATGGCAGAAAAACGAGTCTGTCGGTTGAAGATTTTTTGGGAGAAACTAGATACGAAAGCTCCTTGTAGCAAAGTCCATGTTAATATCTGTAGAATAAACAACAAGGCAACGGTGCAAGCTTTTCAGACCTGAAAAATTTTAGGACCAGTCATATTGATAACATGTCGTTGAATACGATCAAGCATATTCAGAACTGTGACTGCAGAATTGTCCCAGATCTGACAACAAGATTCCATTCAAGGTTGAATAACAGACTTGCCTAATAAATTAGTAAATATTTTGTTAAGTACGTGCAACTGATGGAACGCGCCATTGAGGCGCCGCCCGTCTGTGGCACTTACTTGACAAAATTTATTGGTGAACTTAGTTTAAAATAGTCAGCCTGGTCGACCTTTGATGTTTTAATAAAAAGATCAAACTCATTGGAATTTGATGCGTTTGCGAATTTTGATTACGTTTTTCTAGATAATCTCGATCCTTGATTTTTACGAGCTTTTTAATCTTTTATGATTTGGGAAGCCACTTATACCATTTTCCCTGAAAAATTTCAAAATTACGTATATGGTTTTTAAATTGCAAAAACGAGGACTATGACAAACCAAAAACGTTCGATTCACCTCGATTCGGAACTGGTATCTGAACAGGAGGTTGCAGTTCGCCCTATGATTTAGCTTAAAACCCTTTAATGATCGGTCTTTACAGGAGTTCGTTTATTCTATTTCATACTTTTTATGCATCATTTTAGGATTCGTGTCTTCTATAATCAATCCCTTAAAATTTCGGCCTAAATCCGCCCATTGGCAAATCTCTTGTCAAATGCGCCACTGATGAATTGCTTTGTCAAGATGTGGTTCATCTTTGGCTCATGCCTGGAGAATGTGAAGACTTCAATTACAAATTTAGCACTACATTTTAAACAAATCCACCCTAACCTTAAAACCAAAGAATTTGATCGATGTAGAATGAAAATTGAATTATTATTTTATTTCTTTTTCATTAGAATATTAACTAGGTAAATCGGCATTTGGGTCACTCAGACTCAATGAAAATTTTGGTAGAGCCTGCCTTCACTCCTACCCCGCTGTATTTTTTTTAACTTCTTATATGTAGGTAGCCTAATTTGATGCAAATAGATTCTTTTCTTTTAAATATGTATATATATATATATATACTTTGCATTATCTGTATCATTACCTGTATAAATTTCTAAGTTTTGTTATTGTAAATTTGCGTCCTTTTCTACATATTCGCATTGGTTTTTTACATATATTTTTTTTTCAAGAGTTTTTGCCGCACACCAGTGTTTTAGGTCGACGGGGCCTTATGCAACTATCCTGTCTTTTATTCTTCTGTATCCTTAAATTTTATATTGATCATTACGAGGCGAATAAACATACAAACATACATACATAATCGTTGGCGCTTCTCTGCCACAGGATAAAGGAAGATTTCTACCCTAAGTCAGCAGAGGTGGTGGTCAATTCGTAGCCTTATAAAACCTCATTGAGAGCGATGGGTCAATTCGTACCCTGGAAAAATCGCCTTTTGTCAATTCGTACCGTTGCTGAATGTTCACGGGAACTTACCTGTTTACGAATTTTGGTGTAGCAGTGCAGTAGCAGCATGATAATCGGATAAAAATTACCGAAAATAATCACGCTGCTCAAAATTTTTTAAACTTTGTAATCCGTGGCTGAAAGTAAAATTCGCGGAAATGGTCATTAAACGCCCAATAGTCGTTCCATCGTTAATAAACACCGCTCCTTTTTTCGATTTGAACTAAAATGATTGCTCCTCCGGGTTACGTTAGTTTGTTATTTCTTTTTATGAGATAAATCAGCCATCCTCCAACTTTGTGCAAGAATCCATTGCGGTTTTCATCGGGGTATAAATTGACCTATGTAATATTTTATCGGGTACGAATTGTTTCACCGAGAACATACTGGTACGAATTGACTGAAAACCAGTCAGCACCAGGTGTGTTTCAACCCTTCACTGGATAAGATACGTAGTATTTTTCCCCCTGCGGGAGAGGAACTCCGAGAATACAACTTAACTATATGGCGAACCACGACCTCTTGTGCAAATACCAGTTCCGAATCTGGGTGAAGGTTTTTGATTATCGGTATCGTATTTCTCATTTTTCCTGCGCGTGGACCTGGTTGATGGAGGAAGCCATAAGCGGTGCTTACGTGAACCACTGTGCATAAATTTGTGACACAAACTTATTCACCTTGACGAGGAAAAGATGCGATGGCTTTGATGGTCACAAGGTTTCTATTGTTCCGCTTCAATGAACCTCTATTAAAATGTCTATTTTCCTATTATTGGGTCGTTTTCTTTCGTCGAATTGCAAGGTTTTTTTCAGAATGCACCCGAAGTAAGTTTGTGGCAAGTAGTTGTATCGATACAAAAAATCTGCCAGCAAAGCTTTGAATATTTCTACTCTTTTAATAGTACTAAGTAGTTTGGAATCGCACTCATCATATTTTGGCGTTACATGCAAACATTGGACCAGATAGTGAATCTAATTGCTCAACCGGTGATGTGCAAACGATATTTTTGGTTTAATAAAAAAAAATATCGTTTGCACATCACCGGTTGAGCAATTAGATTCACTATGAATTTCCCTGGTGGCAATCACTCAATCATTGAACCAGATATTCCATATCATTAAGAAATCGGTACTTTGCCCGACTGCTCAGTTGTATTTAATTAATTTAACTAATTTACAGTCCACATTAATTGAATTAATGCGGACTGTAAATTGTTAATTGAAATATTATCAATCTGCTCAAAGTTGGCAGTTTTTTTAGAAACGTATATAGATTAGTTTAGTGCGAAGTAATCTACTCTCGTGTTATTGGAATATTTTTTTGAGTTGTGTGGGAAGACTACGGTAGTAGAATATTGTCTTTTTTATATATATTCTTCAACAAAATTTGTTGATTTTACTCCAGTAATTTTTGGTTTTAATGCGTTATAAAGCACTTAGGAGGGCATTCTGTGCTATGCAAAACCTATTTCAGGAGTGGGGTACCACTGTAGTAGGGTTGGAGTACGGTATACGACAAAAAATAACGTCAGTTCGTACTGTAGTATCAGTCCTGGGTCATGATTAAATTATCTGCCACTTCGTTGCCTCCTTTCAGTTGAACGTCTTAAGACACTCAGTAGTACATCAAGACTATTAGGACTATTCTAAAGCCCGTACCTACAGAGCCTCAAAATATTGCGCTAGTTTTATATCATATCTCAGCCTGTGATCATACACTATCTGATCTTATTTTGAATTCATTTTAATGGAGTGAGGTTTTGGAATGAAGTTTCAGGAATTTCCAAAAAAGTGAAGGCTAGTGCAGGGGCAAAGCGATGATTTTTTAGCCAACACAACCAGCACTTAGATCTCCTATGAAAGGTAAAAATCCAAGTTTGCCTGTATAAATATGTTAATCTTATTTAGGAGTGGCACTTCAGCAACCTGTGGAACAGAGTCCAGAAGCACAAGTCGTTCAACATGAGAATACAAAGGCTCAAAATCAAGCCACTGCAAGTCAAGGTAATTATATTCTGATGATCAATAGGATAAGATATCATTTTTAACCTGAGGGAGAGGAAAGCCGAGAATACAGCTTTACCATATGGCGAACCACGACCTCTCGGGCTGATACCAGTTGGGGTGAAGGTTTTTGGTTTATCATATTTCTAAATTTTTCCTGTGCGTGGACCTGGTTGGTTGATGAAGCCGTAAGCAGCACTTACGTGAACCACCGTGCATTGACGAGGTGTCCAAAAATCCTCTCCAATGGAACCATCCCATTTAGAATTCAAAACCCACGATAATTGGGGAATTGTAACTCAGTCTATTCTCAAATCCTCAACAGATTGATCTAACAAGGCTCCCTTAATTTTTAAAACTTCATTAACCAAAGTATGTCGCCTTACCCGGTGGTGTATGACATGGACATCACACATACGAAATTGGTTAGATTAATTGGTTGTCAATGTACACCGGCTGAAAGCAAGCTATTTATGTGGCATACTCAAACCCACACTTTTTTTACTGTGTCCTGATTCATGTCTGTATGCGCTCGGCAAATGTTAATTAGTAATTGAATCCTATAATCCGATTCAAAAATATATTTTTGCGCAGGCTGTGCACAACGTATATAGAGTGAAAGAGTGTAAAATGCACTTGTTCTGTTCTTTCTTGGCTATTTTGGAATTCCTGGTATCAAAGGTTTTCATAATTGGTTTCCATAATTTCCATAAGGTTCTGCATAATTTTTTATTATTTTTGTTGGGGTGTTGGCGATAGCAATGGGAGTGACGATTTCTTGTCGTTATTGCCGCTGACATTTGGTTTGCCTTCTATCTGTGGAACTTCCAAATAGGGGTGGCCCTGCCAAGAGAAAGTATCTCCCCTCAGCATAGTGCAGATACCAGTTCCGAATCTGGGTGAAGGTTTTTGATTATCGTTATCGTATTTCTCATTTTTCCTGCGCATGGACTTGGTTGATGGAGGAACCCATAAGCGGGGCTTACGTGAACCACTGTGCATAAACCTGTGACACAAACTTATTCACCTTGGCGAGGAAAAGATGCGATGGCTTTGATGGTCACAAGATTTCTATTGTCCCGCTTCAATGAACCTCTATTAAAATGTCTATTTTCCTATTTTTGGGTCGTTTCTTTCGTCGAATTGCAAGGTTTTTTTTCAGAATGCACCCGAAGTAAGTTTATGGCAAGTAGTTGTATCGATACAAAAAATCTGCCAGCAAAGCTTTGAACATTTATACTCTTTTAATAGTACTAAGTAGTTTGGAATCGCACTCATCATACTTTGGCGTCATATTTGGCGCCTTTTGTCAATTCGTACCGTTGCTGAATGTTCACGGGAACTTACCTGTTTACGAATTTTGGTGTAGCAGTGCAGTAGCAGCATGATAATCGGATAAAAATTACCGAAAATAATCACGCTGCTCAAAATTTTTTAAACTTTGTAATCCGTGGCTGAAAGTAAAATTCGCGGAAATGGTCATTAAACGCCCAATAGTCGTTCCATCGTTAATAAACACCGCTCCTTTTTTCGATTTGAACTAAAATGATTGCTCCTCCGGGTTACGTTAGTTTGTTATTTCTTTTTATGAGATAAATCAGCCATCCTCCAACTTTGTGCAAGAATCCATTGCGGTTTTCATCGGGGTATAAATTGACCTATGTAATATTTTATCGGGTACGAATTGTTTCACCGAGAACATACTGGTACGAATTGACTGAAAACCAGTCAGCACCAGGTGTGTTTCAACCCTTCACTGGATAAGATACGTAGTATTTTTTCCCCCTGCGGGAGAGGAACTCCGAGAATACAACTTAACTATATGGCGAACCACGACCTCTTGTGCAAATACCAGTTCCGAATCTGGGTGAAGGTTTTTGATTATCGGTATCGTATTTCTCATTTTTCCTGCGCGTGGACCTGGTTGATGGAGGAAGCCATAAGCGGTGCTTACGTGAACCACTGTGCATAAATTTGTGACACAAACTTATTCACCTTGACGAGGAAAAGATGCGATGGCTTTGATGGTCACAAGGTTTCTATTGTTCCGCTTCAATGAACCTCTATTAAAATGTCTATTTTCCTATTATTGGGTCGTTTTCTTTCGTCGAATTGCAAGGTTTTTTTCAGAATGCACCCGAAGTAAGTTTGTGGCAAGTAGTTGTATCGATACAAAAAAATCTGCCAGCAAAGCTTTGAATATTTCTACTCTTTTAATAGTACTAAGTAGTTTGGAATCGCACTCATCATATTTTGGCGTTACATGCAAACATTGGACCAGATAGTGAATCTAATTGCTCAACCGGTGATGTGCAAACGATATTTTTGGGTTAATAAAAAAAAATATCGTTTGCACATCACCGGTTGAGCAATTAGATTCACTATGAATTTC
This sequence comes from Styela plicata, assembly GCA_963675895.2. NCBI lineage: Eukaryota > Metazoa > Chordata > Ascidiacea > Stolidobranchia > Styelidae > Styela > Styela plicata. The sequence goes on from OZ023142.1 coordinate 22,732,439, forward strand.
CCTGGTGGCAATCACTCAATCATTGAACCAGATATTCCATATCATTAAGAAATCGGTACTTTGCCCGACTGCTCAGTTGTATTTAATTAATTTAACTAATTTACAGTCCACATTAATTGAATTAATGCGGACTGTAAATTGTTAATTGAAATATTATCAATCTGCTCAAAGTTGGCAGTTTTTAGAAACGTATATAGATTAGTTTAGTGCGAAGTAATCTACTCTCGTGTTATTGGAATATTTTTTTGAGTTGTGTGGGAAGACTACGGTAGTAGAATATTGTCTTTTTTATATATATTCTTCAACAAAATTTGTTGATTTTACTCCAGTAATTTTTGGTTTTAATGCGTTATAAAGCACTTAGGAGGGCATTCTGTGCTATGCAAAACCTATTTCAGGAGTGGGGTACCACTGTAGTAGGGTTGGAGTACGGTATACGACAAAAAATAACGTCAGTTCGTACTGTAGTATCAGTCCTGGGTCATGATTAAATTATCTGCCACTTCGTTGCCTCCTTTCAGTTGAACGTCTTAAGACACTCAGTAGTACATCAAGACTATTAGGACTATTCTAAAGCCCGTACCTACAGAGCCTCAAAATATTGCGCTAGTTTTATATCATATCTCAGCCTGTGATCATACACTATCTGATCTTATTTTGAATTCATTTTAATGGAGTGAGGTTTTGGAATGAAGTTTCAGGAATTTCCAAAAAAGTGAAGGCTAGTGCAGGGGCAAAGCGATGATTTTTTAGCCAACACAACCAGCACTTAGATCTCCTATGAAAGGTAAAAATCCAAGTTTGCCTGTATAAATATGTTAATCTTATTTAGGAGTGGCACTTCAGCAACCTGTGGAACAGAGTCCAGAAGCACAAGTCGTTCAACATGAGAATACAAAGGCTCAAAATCAAGCCACTGCAAGTCAAGGTAATTATATTCTGATGATCAATAGGATAAGATATCATTTTTAACCTGAGGGAGAGGAAAGCCGAGAATACAGCTTTACCATATGGCGAACCACGACCTCTCGGGCTGATACCAGTTGGGGTGAAGGTTTTTGGTTTATCATATTTCTAAATTTTTCCTGTGCGTGGACCTGGTTGGTTGATGAAGCCGTAAGCAGCACTTACGTGAACCACCGTGCATTGACGAGGTGTCCAAAAATCCTCTCCAATGGAACCATCCCATTTAGAATTCAAAACCCACGATAATTGGGGAATTGTAACTCAGTCTATTCTCAAATCCTCAACAGATTGATCTAACAAGGCTCCCTTAATTTTTAAAACTTCATTAACCAAAGTATGTCGCCTTACCCGGTGGTGTATGACATGGACATCACACATACGAAATTGGTTAGATTAATTGGTTGTCAATGTACACCGGCTGAAAGCAAGCTATTTATGTGGCATACTCAAACCCACACTTTTTTTACTGTGTCCTGATTCATGTCTGTATGCGCTCGGCAAATGTTAATTAGTAATTGAATCCTATAATCCGATTCAAAAATATATTTTTGCGCAGGCTGTGCACAACGTATATAGAGTGAAAGAGTGTAAAATGCACTTGTTCTGTTCTTTCTTGGCTATTTTGGAATTCCTGGTATCAAAGGTTTTCATAATTGGTTTCCATAATTTCCATAAGGTTCTGCATAATTTTTTTTATTATTTTTGTTGGGGTGTTGGCGATAGCAAATGGGAGTGACGATTTCTTGTCGTTATTGCCGCTGACATTTGGTTTGCCTTCTATCTGTGGAACTTCCAAATAGGGGTGGCCCTGCCAAGAGAAAGTATCTCCCCTCAGCATAGTGCAGATACCAGTTCCGAATCTGGGTGAAGGTTTTTGATTATCGTTATCGTATTTCTCATTTTTTCCTGCGCATGGACTTGGTTGATGGAGGAACCCATAAGCGGGGCTTACGTGAACCACTGTGCATAAACCTGTGACACAAACTTATTCACCTTGGCGAGGAAAAGATGCGATGGCTTTGATGGTCACAAGATTTCTATTGTCCCGCTTCAATGAACCTCTATTAAAATGTCTATTTTCCTATTTTTGGGTCGTTTCTTTCGTCGAATTGCAAGGTTTTTTTTCAGAATGCACCCGAAGTAAGTTTATGGCAAGTAGTTGTATCGATACAAAAAATCTGCCAGCAAAGCTTTGAACATTTATACTCTTTTAATAGTACTAAGTAGTTTGGAATCGCACTCATCATATTTTGGCGTTACATGCAAACATTGAACCAGATAGTGAATCTAATTGCTCAACCGGTGATGTGCAAACGGTATTTTTAGATTTATAGAAAAAAATATCGTTTGCACATCACTGGTTGAGCAATTACATTCACTATGAATTTTCCTGGTGGCAATCACTCAATCATTGAACCAGATATTCCATATCATTAAGAAATCGGTACTTTGCCCGACTGCTCAGTTGTATTTAATTAATTTAACTAATTTACAGTCCGCTTCAATTTAACTAATTTACAGTCCACATTAATTGAATTAATGCGGACTGTAAATTGTTGATTGAAATATTATCAATCTGCTCAAAGTTGGCAGTTTTTAGAAACGTATATAAATTAGTTTAGTGCGAAGTAATCTACTCTCGTGTTATTGGAATATTTTTTTGAGTTGTGTGGGAAGACTACGGTAGTAGAATATTGTCTTTTTTATATATATTCTTCAACAAAATTTGTTGATTTTACTCCAGTAAGTTTTGGTTTTAATACGTTATAAAGCACTTAGGAGGGCATTCTGTGCTATGCAAAACCTATTTCAGGAGTGGGGTACCACTGTAGTAGGGTTGGAGTACGGTATACGACAAAAAATAACGTCAGTTCGTACTGTAGTATCAGTCCTGGGTCATGATTAAATTATCTGCCACTTCGTTGCCTCCTTTCAGTTGAACGTCTTAGACACTCAGTAGTACATCAAGACTATTAGGACTATTCTAAAGCCCCTACCTACAGAGCCTCAAAATATTGCGCTAGTTTTATATCATATCTCAGCCTGTGATCATACACTATCTGATCTTATTTTGAATTCATTTTAATGGAGTGAGGTTTTGGAATGAAGTTTCAGGAATTTCCAAAAAAGTGAAGGCTAGTGCAGGGGCAAAGCGATGATTTTTTAGCCAACACAACCAGCACTTAGATCTCCTATGAAAGGTAAAAATCCAAGTTTGCCTGTATAAATATGTTAATCTTATTTAGGAGTGGCACTTCAGCAACCTGTGGAACAGAATCCAGAAGCACAAGTCGTTCAACATGAGAATACAAAGGCTCAAAATCAAGCCACTGCAAGTCAAGGTAATTATATTCTGATGATCAATAGGATAAGATATCATTTTTAACCTGAGGGAGAGGAAAGCCGAGAATACAGCTTTACCATATGGCGAACAACGACCTCTCGGGCTGATACCAGTTGGGGTGAAGGTTTTTGGTTTATCATATTTCTAAATTTTTCCTGTGCGTGGACCTGGTTGGTTGATGAAGCCGTAAGCAGCACTTACGTGAACCACCGTGCATTGACGAGGTGTCCAAAAATCCTCTCCAATGGAATCATCCCATTTAGAATTCAAAACCCAAGATAATTGGGGAATTGTAACTCAGTCTATTCTCAAATCCTCAACAGATTGATCTAACAAGGCTCCCTTAATTTTTAAAACTTCATTAACCAAAGTATGTCGCCTTACCCGGTGGTGTATGACATGGACATCACACATACGAAATTGGTTAGATTAATTGGTTGTCAATGTACACCGGCTGAAAGCAAGCTATTTATGTGGCATACTCAAACCCACACTTTTTTTGCTGTGTCCTGATTCATGTCTGTATGCGCTCGGCAAATGTTAATTAGTAATTGAATCCTATAATCCGATTCAAAAATATATTTTTGCGCAGGCTGTGCACAACGTATATAGCGTGAAAGAGTGCAAAATGCACTTGTTCTGTTTTTTCTTGGCTATTTTGGAATTCCTGGTATCAAAGGTTTTCATAATTGGTTTCCATAATTTCCATAAGGTTCTGCATAATTTTTTTATTATTTTTGTTGGGGTGTTGGCGATAGCAATGGGAATGACGATTTCTTGTCGTTATTGCCGCTGACATTTGGTTTGCCTTCTATCTGTGGAACTTCCAAATAGGGGTGGCTCTGCCAAGAGAAAGTATCTCCCCTCAGCATAGTGCTACCGATTACAAAGACATTTAGTCCCCTGGAGAAAAGTTCCACAGAAAAATAGGAGCCCACAAAAATTTACCTTTTTTACCAATGCATTTCGGAATAATTCCGGTATATTTTCGAAAAAAATTCATCACACAGAGATGAGAAAATTTTTAGTAGTTCATGTATCACAAATTATTTTTTTACCTCGCAATCTATTTCTTTTACATCTAATTGTATCATTTTCTGAACAACTTAGGAAATAACGATAAACTAGAAAAATTGGAAAATTTTTACTGTTGCCAGATTTCGCCTGAAACTGAAATTTTCAAACCACCGGCCCCGCTTTAAAACTTCTTGAAATGAGCTAAAACTTTTTGTGTGTTGTTTTTCACCCAACCACACCTTTTGAGCCGGTTGTAGCCATTTTTTTCAAAAATTAAATTTTTCTATCCATCCTATCGTATCCCACTTGTTTTAATATTGGAAAATCAATAATTTACGAGTCATGTTTTCTAAATAAATTGCTTCGTCATCTTGCGTCAGTATCAGTGTTTCTCCAGTATAAGGTCTGACTACAATTTAAATATTAAAACAATATTAAGTGAAAATCACAACAAACATACTATCTAGAGGGATTCGAAGCCTTGCTTCAAACACAAATTTATTTCTGTAAAGTTTCCTCTGTCCAAAGTAAAATTTCAGACAAGTCAAACGAAACGTAACAGACATAAATAAGTGTGAAGCAAGATTTTGGACCTCGCACTAAACAAGATTAGTCACCATAAATTCCTATTGGCTCCTACTGCATTTCTAATGGTTTATGTTATACAGGTTCTGCCTCATATGTATCGATCGGAGATGGCTCGCGAATGGAACTCAATGTGAATGATACGAAAATATCAGTCCTTGCGAATGAAGGTGAGTATCTGTTGTATTCCCAGTGTTGTTCATCTGCAGAGTTTTTGTAGTACTATGAGGTTGATAGAGATTGATTGAGATTGATGCGGGGTGCATCCTCACATGAATCCACTTCTGGAAAAAAAATTTGCCTCCTCTCCTAGATTATTCCAGTTGCCCCGAACGAAGTTTACCTTTTATGATAATATCTGTCCTGAGCTTCTAGATGAGACTATTGGAAGCATTGTATGCAACATGCCCTTGTATGTACGATCTTTTTAGACATATTGCGGGAGGCTCATCTTAAACCAGGGCATTTTTTGCGCCATCTATCCTATTTTTTCGAAATCTGGCATCGCCTAGTGAAGTATAAAACTCATTCCAACTCCAACGCTCCCACTATCGGCCGCTTTGGCACACTTTGTTTATTTGTAAACGTATTGTGTATATATTTGACGTTCTTTAAACTCGAAAAAATTGACTTGCTTTGTTGAATTTGCTTTACTGTATGTCGTTAAGTAAGCCCATAGTAAGGATAGCAACTTAGGTGAATTAGCCCTGTCTGTACCTCGAATGTGGATCGCTGAAAACAAGTACAAGTTTCCAACTTCTATTTAACTGTGAAGATAACATTGAAATAAACCGATCTGATAAGAATCACATTCAAAATGAAAAGCATTAGTTTTAATTATTTCCAACATCAAGCGGGCCAGATTAATCGGATCAGGAAGCCGGATTTGGCCCACAGGGATTAGTTTGCCCATATGTGCTTTAAATTATGCATGTTTTTGTGAGAAATTTTTTATTTTGGCTATATTTGATTCATTTTTAAGAGTGCCGCACACAATTTTGAAATTGTAACAGAAATTTTATTTCCACAAAAATTTATCATTTTTGTAACAAAAATATATTTTCAGAAAATCGATCTACTTTTATAACTTGGTTGGGAGAGATAGAAAAATTTCAAAAATCATGTCTGTATTTGGTCATCAAACTGAGCTTGCTTTGCCGTGTTACCTACAAATGCACCCTTTAGCGGGGCACTTTGTGAGCAGCCCAAACTTTCATTACATACAGAGCTGTGTTCATGGTATTGATTAAACGTCGGAGAGGTTCACGAATGGGCCACAGCTGGGGGTGCAAGTCTTCTATTCTTCTATTAAGAAAAATCAGTCTCAAATGTTTTAAGATGCCGTACATATTCATATCATCAAAAGTCAACAAATAGCCAAACACTTTTAAAATGTTTGCTTACAAGGTGTGACAACAAGCACATACATAACGCAACAAAAATCAATGAGAATCACAGCAAATTTTTTTGAAATGCTTAGAATCGCTTCGAACTGAGATTGATTTGAATCTATTCGGAATTCAAAATTTACATCCTCAGCCACTGCAAATGCTACAAAACCCAATAATATCATATGCATTTTTTATGACAATAATATATTTTGTTTAGGGTCATCAGCGGTTGTATATGGAGATCGATGTCAAGTTAATTTTAATGGACCAGTCATTATTAATCAAGGACCAGGCCAGACCAGTAAAGGTATATTCTCAGAACCTCCAATCACTGGTTAGAAGAACCACCCTGTACTGACGATACCAATAAGTTTTTATATGATGACCCTTCATGTGATTGGAACCTGTGTAATATTAGTTGTACCTTTTTGAAGCTATTTCCTGCCTGATTCTTAAACACAGTTAATATTGGTGCCGATGTGCTGCCTCATGTTCACTAAACGAGCTTGCATCATTTAAGACATTTTGAATGACACTTAACTGAAGCTCAAAGGTAGAACAGTTAATCTAAGTATTTTTCAATTGCGTTTTTTAACTTCAGCTTAACTTAGGTGATGTTTTCTGTCGAATAAAAATACCTCTGCGCCCTTTCACTGAGATAAAGAGATAACTTTTATGAGGAATTATGTGTTTGTGTGTCTTGTTTAAAGCATGTGAAAGTTTGGTATATTTGGACCAAAGTTGGATGCAATATAAACTGGTAAAAAAATGAGGAATTTGGCTGGGTTGAGCACTTTTGAAATTATTGTTTTACCTCGCAATCTATTTCTTTTACATCTAATTGTATTATTTTCTGAACAACTTAGGAAATAACGATAAACTAGAAAAATTGGAAAATTTTTACTGTTGCCAGATTTCGCCTGAAACTGAAATTTTCAAACCACCGGCCCCGCTTTAAAACTTCTTGAAATGAGCTAAAACTTTTTGTGTGTTGTTTTTCACCCAACCACACCTTTTGAGCAGGTTGTAGCTATTTTTTTCAAAAATCAAATTTTTTTATCCATCCTATCGTACCCCACTTGTTTTAATATTGGAAAATTAATAATTTACAGGTCATGTTTTCTAAATAAATTGCTTTGTCATATTGCGTCAGCATCAGTGTTTCTCCAGTATAAGGTCTGACTGCAATTTTATTATTAAAACAATATTAAGTGAAAATCACAACAAACATACTATCTAGAGAGATTCGAAGCCCCGCTTCAAACACAAATTTATTTCTGTAAAGTTTCCTCCGTCCAAAGTAAAATTTCAGACAAGTCAGACGAAACGTAACAGACATAATTAAGTGTGAAGCAAGATTTTGAACCTCGCACTAAACAAGATTAGTCGCCATAAATTCCTATTGGCTCCTATTGCATTTCTAAGGGTTTATGTTATACAGGTTCTGCCACATATTTATCGACCGGAGGTGGTGCAGAAATTGACCTCAATGTGAATGCAGTCCTTGCGAATGAAGGTGAGTATCTGTTGTATTCCCAGTGTTGTTCATCTGCAGAGTTTTCGTAGTACTTTTACTCTGCGCCTTTTCACTGAGATAAGGAGATAACTTTTATGAGGAAATATGTATTTGTGTGTCTTCTTTAAAGCATGCGAAAGTTTGGTATATTTGGACCAAAGTTGGATGCATTATAAACTGGTAAAAAAATAAGGAATTTGTCTGGGTTGAGCTCTTTTGAAATGTTTTCAGTACAGAGAATGACAATAAGTCTGATATATAAATTCCTCGGGCATTCTAAAAATATGAAAAGGTCATAAAGACCAGATAAGAAAAATAGTACTTAAGACTGATTTTTTTATCAAAGTTTGCTCAAAGTAAGGTCGCACAATAGCTGCGTTAATGAAGGAAGACATTAGAATTTTCATCCCCATAAGATATTTATTGACGAGAGTTTTAAATTTTTGGGACCATTCTTATTGGTCACACATCGTTGAATACGATCAAGCATATTCAGAACTGTGACTGCAGAACTGTCCCAAATCTGACAACAATATTCCATTCAAGGTTGAATAACGAATAAAATATGATTTCGGGTGAAAGATGTTGAGCTTGATATAATAAATCGACTTTCATCGTTGCCAATTGTCGCCCCATTCAGTTACACCAGCTAAGTTGGACTCAAGCAATTTTGCAATCGCTAGACATTGTTCCGAATCAAATTTTTTATTGAGACTTGGAGTAGTATCATCAGCGAAAATTACTATATGAATATTTCCTATCAAATCACAGAATAACGATATTATATCTAACTAATTCTACTCTGAATTAAAACACTTGTGTATTGAAAAGTTGATGCAAAAAATGAATTATGCATCAATATTTGAAGTTGCAAGCAATGCTGATACAAGGGAAGGTTCATCCAGGAATTAGTCTTGAATTTGTGCGAACATGGTGGAATTGTAAAATGCTACTTCACATGTAAGCGACAGTATCTTGTTTTTCTTTGGGTGTCCAGAACTTTGTTTTTCTCCTGATGAATTGAAAGGTTTGAAATCATTACTACATATTGCTGTTTTGATTATTCTTAATATCAGCACGGCTGGGTGTTATATTATTCATTTGAGTATATTTCAACATACATGATCTCTCGAAACACCTACCCTGAATGTACCACAGTCTTGTTATGTCTGTTACTTCCAACCAATTTTATGGGATATCAGTGTTCTATTGTGGCTTCAGTTGCAGAAATTGTTCTTGATTGTTGGTGTTGAGTAGTTGAGGTTAAGATAGTTTTACCATTATGTAGTTTGTATTAGAGTCTGGAAATATTGTTGCTGTTTGATTAAGTATGAAGTAGTCTTATCATTTTAAAGACAATATCGTACTATAACTCATTTTTGATATTAGAATGTGCAGCAGAATCATGATTTTGTAATAGATAGACAGATTTTTGCAAGGTTTGGTCAGCTTAAATTTATCAATTAAATTGAAAAAAAATTGTAATAATTTTCTGTAATGTATTGTTATTTAAGCGCAGCTGATATTGGTATTCGAATCGATACCGATATTATCGGCCGATATCGAGTGCTGATAAAATATCGGTAGATAGTTAGTACAGAATTCCACATTTTATTTAATACATATACCTGTAAAGTTGAATATGCTTTCCTGAGGGAGAGGAGTGATTAGTGAATTTCAATAAATAAACAAAACACTCACATTCTAATATACATTTTGGTTTTTGATACTTTAATATCTGAATATACCTGGATTTGGTATTCTGAAATACCCATCCCTACTCTCCCAATATTAGAGAAAGGTATATCTGAGAGAAAACTCGATTAGAAAAATGAGAGTGAATCATGTTTTGTCAAGTATGGACTGAGTGATGATGAATCGAGTCACCAGGGCCTGTCCATCAGTGTCTCATTCCTGACAAAATGAATTTTTGGTTGTGAAGATAAATGAAAACACTGTTGTAGTGAATGCCACTATTTGCCAGCCCGAAATTTCTTTCTTATTCATTTTTTTATCGAAATTCACTCTAAGCAAGGCCGGAAGCACCTTCCAATGGGAAATAACCAGCAGCGACGCAATGGCAATGAGCTACTATAAGATGTAGTACCAACAAATGGACTCTAAACGGAAAACATCCCAAGCCGAACCATCATGGTAAAGTGCGTTGAGTGGTATCTGCCCTGGATGATGTTAAAACCATCTGGCACTTATTTGCTGCCTTATAGTCACCCCTTGCAACACGCAGGAAATACGTTATGACTATTCTAAAGCCCGTACCTACATCGGTCGAACCTTATTGGTATTCTGTAGTGTAACATATAGATTAGTTGTGTTGTAGTGGTATAGAATATAAAACAATGCAGTTCAAGAGGTTGGGAATTTTAAATTGTCCTAAATCTGTTTGAAGCAAAAGATTGATTTTACTATTGCTGAGGTGATGGTTTTAATATTACCCAAGACGGATACTATTTGCTGCCTTTACTATAGTTCATCAGTTCTGTATGGAATGTTTCCTCTTGGTGTGTCGTTGCTAATTTTCTATTTAATCCAAGTCCTTGCATATCTGTGGTCGCTCATTAGTTTAGTGCTAATTTCAACTCTGCTTAGAGTGAATCTCAATATAAAACAGGCCTAAGCAAGGTCGAATGCAGAGCCTAAAAGAAGCCAACAAACAACCACTCGAATGGCAAAGAGATGTAGTTTAAGCAAATGCACTCTGAGCGGAAAACATTCCAACCTGAACCGAACCACGATGGTAAAGTGAAACGAGTAATATCTGCCCCGGGCGATGATAAAACAATCTATCACTTCTTCATGTGGTTGTATCATTGAAAAATCGAATTTTACCACAATCTATGCAATTTGGTAAAATTTAGTACAAATCATGATTTTGTTGCACATAAAGCTTATTAATCTTAGTGTATTCAAGGCCCTTCAGGCGAATTTCAACCACGACAGGTTTTGTTATGGTGAATAAGAGAATATATCCAGAGTCACCAAGTAAGGTTAAGTGAGCAATATGTAGTACTGGTGCTAAAATTGAGATCGATAATCACTGTAATGTGTTGTATATATTGACTACTAAAGGCGTACAGAAAGCTTTGTAACGCACAAGTCACAGATGGATATGCAATTATCGTGTCGAATATCTGTGGTTCACGCTTGACATACTGACGTTTCATTCGAATTCAGACTTTTGGCCTTTATCAATTTTGCCTAATGCTAGCTCTAGTTGCAAAATTTGTTGCTTTTGTGTAGAAATTATTGTAGTTTTTCTGTAAAATTGTTGAGTAGTTGAGGTTGAGTTACCAAGTCATGGATTTTGTTAAACAATCGAGATCAACACAATCCGATGTTCTTATGTCGTCACTCAAAAGGTTGAGAGGAAACGAATTTCTTTGTGATTTCACTGTAAAAGTTGGCAACAAATCTTTCCCTGTGCATCGCAATGTTCTGGCGACCTCCTCCGAATACTTTGAATCCTTGTTTTCAAGCAACATGAAGGAAGTTCATGGCGGTTTCATTGATATGAAGGATATTGATCTGGATGGAATCACACAATGCATTGAGTTCATGTATAAAGAAGAGGCAGATTTGAAAATCGAAAACATTCAACATATCCTGAAGGCATCCAACCTGTTACAAATGGTTGTTTTGACAAATCTTTGCTTCCAATACTTGCAAAGCATCCTCTCTCCAACAAATTGTCTCTCTTTGATCAACTTGGCTCAAACGTTTGATCGTCCTGATTTGATAGAAAGAGCGGAATGGATCGTGATCGCTGATTTTAAATCTGTAATTTCTCCCGAGATGTTTCCGTTCATCAACAAATCAGATCTTGTGCGTTACATGAAAGCTTCAAATGCTGGTTATCAAATATCATGGAATGCGTAAATGTGACGATATTCTAATAAACGCAATATTCTCTTATGCTGATAGAGAAGAGAGTTTAGCAAAAGAACTGACTCTCCAGCTAAAAACCCAGCTATCAGTTACCAAAGCAAACACTGGGACTTCTCCAAACAACATAGTTCAGAATGATCCAGAGTCTGAAAGATCACAATATCACAGGGGACAGTGAGGGTACGTTTCGGAGGTATAGACATAATGGATGGCTGCATGTTTCCCCAATTTTACCTTCAACTTTTTGCAGTTATCAGCAATCAATTGTCAGAAGTGATGAATTGAAAATTAGTGTTTTAAACAGAAAAAGTACTTGGGGTGGATCTAGTCTGTGTATGAGGACATAACAAAGCTCTCAACTGAACACTGGTTATGGAACCAGGCAGGATGATTTTGCCCTATGATTTTGCACATTATTTTAAAATTTCTTCATAATAGGTAAATTGTTTGCCCACCTTCGGCGAGTCATTTGTGAACGTTTTTGACCTTAAAATTACATAAAAAAGGCGAAAATTCTTTTGTGCGCCTCTGTGCGTTACCATTCTTGACACGAAAAGAAAAATTATTGGATGTAATGCACTCCCATTGCCACTGCTCTTTGAGCTAAATCATTTTAGCTTCTTAAGATTTTTTGAAATATTGAATTTTATTCAAGACAAATCGTTTTACTTTTTACTGCTATTTGTAACTATCAAGGTTGTAGGTTGCAGATCTCACCAGAAAGGGCACATCCTTCCAATAACACTAAATCTGTCTGTCTATAACTGTTTCCCATAAAGTGCCATGGTTATTGGTTCCACTCAAATGTGTAACTGTAAAAAAACTGTCCAGGTGAATCAGATGAGTTGTGCATTGTTATGTCTTTGATTTGCTGAATCATGAAAATTTGTCAGCCTAGGGGCCTAGCGGTTATCATGTTTGGCACCACATGTTAAAAATCTTGGAGAGTCTGACCCGTTAATCCATGCCCACCAAGATATTCCCAAAGGGTGTAACGGCGTGGGTAGACTACGCAGAACTGGTAATATCATATCTTTCCAACAACTCTAACCTGGTCCGTTTAAAGTGGTAGCTGGTACATTACCTTGGTCAGGGTGATCCAACCAAAAGAATGGTTCTCAAAATATGTGCTTATGGATTTACCATGATTGAAACTGAAATTACTGCAAATTCATAGAAAGTTGAAGAAGACATTTTTTTCCAGCTCGAAATTTCTACCATATTGGCAGAACGTCAGCTGTTCTGCTACTACTGGAAGAAAATGGGTTTTATCAGAAGAAAATTTAGCAATGGGCAATATTTCATGATGTAGCTTTCATATAGAAAAATAAAGATGCGTTTTTTAATGTCCAGTAGCAACCAAACTGCAAAAAGTTACAAAATCATTAACACTGCTATGAAATACCGTTGTTGATGGTTTTAAAGCTTTTCGATCACCCAAAAAAAAGGAATCCCTGGCGCAATTTATTAAATTGCTCAAAATATGTCATTTTAAACTGAAAAAATAACTAAACAAATTTACAGGTTATTGCAATATTTTTTGTGATTTAAGACCACATCATATTTCTGGCTAAAAATCCTAATTGTGCTGCTGTCTCGATTACTCACAACATTAACATCTGTGTCTTATGTGTCTTGTCAATCTTTGTTCTTATTTGATCATTTCAGCCCAGGAGGAATCAACCCAACCTAGTGTGGGAATTATCAACCAACAACCATCTGATGCGAAGATGTCACATGCTGTGTTGCGTGAATCACTGCCAGGATATGAAAAATGGTTGACTCTTGTCATCACCTACTCATTTCCTGCTGGAAGTCTGACGGTGAGTTATCAAATTATTTGAAATTGTTGGATTGTTTTGTTTAAATAGAATAGAAGGAATAATGAATAGAATGTAAAAGTGTATATAATTGTATTGTACGTTTGTGTGTGTTCTGAAGTGTTAGTTTCTGAAGCAATCAGAGTATTTGAATATTTATTCATAGTTAGGATGGAAGGTACGAGTGTATCAATGGTAGATTAGGATATGAATTTTGGGCTCAAAATATATAAAAAGATAAATTGATTAGTAATTTTTTTTACAGCTACTCATTGGTGAATTACCCTGACCAAGCCCCTGAAGGTTAAAGAGTTGTTGGAAAAATAAGATTTGACTTAGTCCACCCAAGTTATTTTATTACACCCTGAGTTGTAGGCATGAATTAACAAGCCGGACTCGCCTGGACTCGAACCCAGGATCTTCAACCTGTGATGCCAACATAATAACCACTACACCATCGCGCCCACTAATAAGGTGGAGTTAAGGTGCAAAAAACAAAAACATCAAAAAGCTAGATTTTCCCATCAGGTATATTCGCGTTAGAGATTAAACTAAGCACAATCAGTGGAAAGCAAACGATGTATATTGCTGATGTTTCGATACGAACGAACTTCTTCAGGGCAGAGGTGAACAGGAGTAAAATACCAGTTAATATAGCAATATTTTATTGAAAGTTAAACAGAATTCTTATTAAAAGTGAAATATTGCTATATTAACTGTTATTCCTGTTCACCTCTGCCTTGAAGACGTTTGTTCGTATCGAAACGACAGCAATAAACAACATTTCTTTTTTTATACTGTAATATGCTCAAATCAAGGACGGAAGAAGCATCTGGAAGGAACCAAATAACGAACACTAAAGTTGCAAAGATCTATTTAAGGAAAAAAATATTTACTCGGTGAAATGAATAAATTTCATATCCATTTTACCTAAAAACAACGAGATATATATTGCGCCGAAGGGACCAATTTGCTAAATTTAGATTGAGTTGTTATTTCAAGAATTTTTTTGATTTTGCTTTGTTTTTACATAGAGATTGCGTATAATATGGACAGATGGGAGGGTGATTCCTATTTCATGTGCTGTCAAGTACAGGCATAGGCGTCACTTTTTTGAAAAATACAAGAAAAAATGGGTAGGCAAGGCAACACGCACATTTTCTGGTACCATTAACCGCTGTTGTAGAATGGGACCAGCACTTTCGGTAAAAGTTGAGACGATTTTGCTACCTTCGATTGGAATTATTTTTTAAAGCCACTTCTTGAGTGGATCACCCTGCCCAAGGCTCTGTACCGGCGTCCACTTATAGACGGACATGATTAGAATTGCTGGAAAAACATGATCCTTTCCTGTTCGGCTTAGCCTACCCAAGTTATTACACCCTGGGTTGAGTGGTGGGCATGGATTAACGAGCCGGACTGGAACCCGAGATCTTCAACCTACGATGCCAACATGTTTAACCACTAGGTCATTAGGTTTTAGGAATAGTTATCAACAATCACAAATTTCACAATTCAGTTTTAACAATCGACAAATTCATAGTATTATTAAAATGCGTATATTACGTAAGAACAGATTTCATTTTTCTTTAAAATAGAGAGTATTAGAAAATATCACTTTCATTCTCCATTAGATGATAATCGGTTGCCATTTGTTCTCTTTTCGGCCTAAATTTGACATATACATCGGAGACGTGAAAATGACAATGCCCAAATGTCATATTGTTTCCTATACAAATTGTTTCACAAAAAGTACTTAATACGTTTACATGTAATTCAATAAACAAAAAATGAGTCGAACCACTGCTGGTGAATCTAGCAACCATATTAAGAAAAATTAACTTATAACCAAGCATGGGCATGTAGTTGACCAAAGTGAGTGGATTTAATATGAAGCTAGTTACCAATGATTATTACTACTGACCTCAACGGAAAGATTCATAAAAAAAAATAAGTCACCAATCTCCTTGCGCGGTGTCCATCAATCATGGCACATATTTGAAGATCTTGTAATAGGTAATATTAGTATCATGATCAGTTCTGTTATCCAGCATACAATAGTTTTCGTGAATAATAATTCTCAAATTATGCATGATCAATTAAATTATTTAGCGTATTCTGCAAGACTTTGCAGAACATCAAAAAAAAAATAGAGTGACAGGCACGTACCACCCGGCCTATCCGTCACGTTTGTGATGTACGAATAACAGTACCTGGGTTTGTTGCCCAAACTTAAAACGATTGAAATCAAGTTTCTGATTTCATTTTCATTGAATTAATTAATATTCTTACACTCACGATGATACCAAACATAACTAAGTTTTGTTAAATACAATTAGAATATTATTTTTATATTATATATGTCACACTTAATCACACAATCTGTCTATAATCTATCCTAAACCTCGGACTATACTAAAGGTCGCTGGTTGCGCTTTTTCTGGATTTGTTTTATTTTACCCTTGCGTTTTTCAATCAAACAGAACGGTTTGCTATAAAACCTAGCGATAGAGAGTGCTTGTTTTTTTTTTTGCGTTTGTGCTTTGTAGGCTTGTAAACACGATTAACGCATAAATGGGACATGACCATATGAATCGGAACCTACATGTGCTTTGGAATTTTAAAAAGAGGCCTAATATATTACACGTCGGTTTTTAAATTAACGGAGTAATGAAAATTTCAAAATTGTGGAATTCAAGAATATATTTAGGCGTTTATCAGTTGGATTTAGCAATTAATGTAATAATATTTTATTTTTGTCAATGATATATTGTTTGAAATGGCATTGAAATAGAAGCCATTTCATTCAATCGACGCCATGCTATTAAATTAACAGAGTATGGAAAATTTCACAATATTGGCATTTACCGTCCGGATTTTAATATTTTAGATATTAATATTTTATTACCAATGCTATATTGTTCGAAATATCTTTCTAAAAATCTAGACCAGGCAAATTTGGCGCTAATTATTTTTGAATTGGAAAAGGTGGCTAAATTCAATCCACGCCACCTTTGACATTAACGGAGCACAGAAAATTCCACGATTGTGAAATCAAATTAACTTCGTCCACTTCCGTCTCATGTCATGCTCTCATGTCCATGCTTGGCCGTTCGTTAGTTGCTCTTAATATGCTCGCTGGATTTGTGAGTACTGATTTTGCCCGTACATGATTTTCAAGGGGATCAAGATACGCTCAATTGGCGTGTGACCAATCAAAATATGTTCTATAGAATTTGCTGACGCTGCATCTCTGTGCGAAAAGCAGCTGCATACCGTGTGCTGCCGGTGCTGGTCATATGATTGTCCGATAATGTGTTACATAACTTGGAATATCTAAAATAAATTATCTGGTGATTAGTCATGCATGATGTAGGGTTGGGCCATTACAAATGTCTCCGTGGCAGTAATTCTTGACAGACTGAGCACGATACAGGCCAGTCTATATGTGTTGGATGGTTTGTTTATCTCGTGCTTTAACCCGACGGTGTCCAATGTAATGGACAATTTTTGCGTCGAGTGCCTGTCGGAGAATCATCGCAGTCACACCCGACCATGCTATCGCTTGAACATTTTTTTAATCCAGCAAAGACGAGTAGAGCTACAAATACGGAAGTCACATTTAAAATTTTTCAATTTAGTTTGCTGACATTTAATTTGCTGATGTTTATTCATATGAAATTGAAAAAGAATTGGCACTTGCATATAAAGCTGACAAAAAGTATATCATGTGATGTGCGAATGCGATCACTCGCTACGAAGGCAAGCGATTGCACCATCATTGTAAACAAACCTTGAATCCATCTATTCCCGATTTTGATCTCGAGGTTTATCAACATATTATGCAGATTTATATTACGTGCTGAAGCGCAGTAACATTGTTTTAAAATTTTCTGGAGATATTTTCTTGTAAGCCATGCATAGTTCGCCTACTCTGCACCTACCCGTCTCATATAAAGTGACGCCAGTGGGTACAGGCAAGTGATAGATTGCACTGCTTAGGACTTGACTGCAGATCTTGCACTGCTCTGGCTTGACAAAATTATTTTCCTGGGTATTTTTTATCAGTTTTGCTCAGATGGAACCCATATTCAAGTGAATTTTTTTATCTATTCCACTCTACTCCCAAAATAAGAAAAACCGTATAAACAATGAGAAATTTTTCTATGGCAAGTGTTTGAGGTGGTAAACGGAAATCCCACTACTCCAAAAATGAGTGGTTCGAATTTGCGACAGATTTTGGACCCCTGGGTGCGCCACTGCTTATAAGTTGCACGTTAACACATAAAATGGATCTGAAATATACACTGACATTGTATATTTACAAAAAATTTCCGTATAGGAAGGGTAAATGGTAAAGATCACATGTGAATTGTGGATTCAGAATTTTTTGTATTATTCAAATTCATGAAAAATATTTTGCTAATCTGAAATTAATGTGCTGTCCAGCAGATTGGCTGAATAACAGCTATTTTGCTACTCAGACACCCGAAGAAAAAGGGTTTGATCAGATGAAATTTTAGTGAATGAGCATTGTTTCAGAGTATACTTTTTGCTAGACAAACAGACTGGTAGAATACCAGCTACTCTGCTATTCAGACATATATTTTTCAATGTGTTGTACCGACCAAACTGTATAAAAAAGTTCAAGATCATTAAAACTGCTATGAAATAGTTTGGTTTTGAAACTTTTTTGGTCACCTGAAAAAAAAATAACATAAATGTCTCAGACATCTGGACACCTTGGACGATAGTATATTTTTGAGCATCTGGTAGAAAACAAACTGCGGAAAAAAAGTTCAAAATCTGAAATAGCATTATTGATGGTGGCAGCAATGAAGTTTTATGTCCATCTGAAGAAAATGATATGACCATTTCAGGCACCCGAAGAAAAACAGGATTTTGTTACTGATCTTTCGAGTGTAGGAAAGTGGATTCTATTGCTGAGATATAGCACATGTATGTCTCATGCTTGACAAAATTATCGTTTGTTTCCCTTAGTTTCCGATATTTCTGTCAATGCAGATGAAGAATGACGAGGCTGATTCCATTGAATATTAAACCATTGGTTTACTCCTGTGAATGATTGTTTAATCTTTTATAAAAATATTTCTTCCAGGGTGTTTCATACGAAGCCCAAGAATTCACTGAATATTTGCCATTGCGTGATATAGGACGGAAATGCTATTACTTGCTGAAACAAGCATTCAATGCAGGATCACTTTTCAAGATCCAAGTAGTCAGCACTGGTCGAGGTCAGATCATACGGGATGACAATTTTCCCTGTAAAACAAATAAAAGAGGAGGTCCTGAGAAGTGAGTAGTTTGACTTTTTACCTGATGATTAATTATTCCTATTTCAAAGGAAACGAGGAAGTTGTAGATTTTTTATCATTGCCCAGGGCAGATCAATCTCACTGAACTCTATAGTGGTTAGTTCTGTATAAAATGTTTTCAACTTAAAAGTGCAAGTTGCTGTTGCTACATTTTGTAGTAGCACGTTGCCATGTAAGTGGTTGTCGGTTGGTTTTGTTTAGTTAATTCTTTCGAACTTGCTTGGAGTGAATTTCAAACTCATGGTTATGCTTGAGATTGATCACAGAGTAATTAAAGCATCTATGCAATTGCAACAAAAAAAGCAGTAAATTATGTTTTGTAATAGAGACCGATCGATATTAATTTTTCATGCTGATATTATTGGCACTCGTGCAGATGATGTCAATAAAATATCGGCGCATGCAAATTATAGTTAGTACTGAATACATATATCAGTCGATTTCAACGTCTTTGGTTTGGTATAATAGCATTGCATAAACGAAAGTCAGAGCTTAGCAAAAAAGTGAAATACAATTTATCAAAAAAGATATTGTGGTGAAATGAAAAAAGCACAGTCAAAACCTGCTTGAGAAATAAGAATAAATCTTGTTTTGTCAAGTATGGACCGATGATAAATTGAGTCATCGGGCCGTCGTCCATCTGTGTCGCATAAATTTTCTTATTGAGAAGATAAGCACCGTGGTTTTGTTGTAGTGCCCGCCACTCTTTGTCGGCAAGAATTATGCTATGAGAATTTGTCTTAATTGTCGGCAAAAATTGCCAATATCGATATATCAGCCAAAGTCAATACCAACGCCACTATATCGGTCAGGCCTTATTGTGTAAGGTCATTAATAGATTTTATGGAATCAACCAATATTCCGGTGAACTTGGCATAGTGTAGATCAGTGGTTCCTAACTTTTTTTATAAGGGACCTAATTTTTTAGAACAAAAATGACATACAATATCTTGCGACCCGAGCATATTCACTGTTATATTATTACGGTACATAATATTCCAAAATTTATCAGCGATCCTCGGGCGTGCAAATATTTTTCCAGTTACTTTTCATAGAATTCATTTGGACTCAATTTTTCCTTCCAAAAATAGTAAATTTTCGCAATAAAGAAAAACATTTCAAAAAAATTTTCTGCGCTTTCAGCGAGCAATAACCGACTTATTGCAATTTGATACTTTCCACCTTCACTCCTGGTGAATATGTGATTCATGTACAAAATGGGCGACCCATAGGTTGGGAATCACTAGTGTAGATCAATCAACATTCATTCATGTTCCCAATTAGAAGAGAATAAATATGACAATCATTGGTCACATCTGGACCTATCTTTTGTCGTACCATCCATCAGTGAACCATGCTTGGCCAAACATATTTCATCAAAATTTTCTGATTGGTAAACGGCTCCTACCTAACATATCCACACATCGGAATAAATATTAGGCAGCTAAACCTCTATACCCTACTTCGACAGGCAACTGATTTGTTATGACTTTAGAACCAAATCAAATGCTTAGCTTTCTTCCCATACTTATTTTTCAATTGAACTCTGCCAATTATGGAACATTGATGAACCCCACCTCAGCATTTCAATCGATTTACAGAACTTAAATACAAAGAGAATTCCACAAACTTGTTGGTAAAAGTTGTTATTCTGATACATTTCAGCAATGGTTATCCTGATGAGAACCATGCCGAAAGGCTAAAAGCAGCATTGGAAGATATGGGATTTGAATAGGACGGACCATGGTAATTGCAACACGCAGTGAGGAGTGAAATGATTTGCCAACAAATATTCAGGATCAACCATGACATGATTGATCCATGCAATATTAATCAACAACATTGAACATCCTATGTAGAAGATGACAACTGTCTTGACTCCAAATCTCGACAAAAATCAATTTTCAAGATATTTTTAGTGTTTGGATATTATGTGTTTACGTGACTCGTTACGCGGCAAAATCATGAATGTCAGCAAACAGTGCATATAGCAGCGTCTCAAAGTATGGTCATAGCCCAAAAGTGAATCGCGCTGTGGCGATTAAATATTTTCAAGTTCAGTAGTTGACTTGAACAATGTAAAAAATCCCATGTGAATCATTATATACAGAAGAGTTGCTAGATACCTCACACCTCAATTTGTTCACATTCACAGTTAATACGGCTTGCTCAGAGGTGCCTGGAATACGGGCGCAGTTTCCCACCTCTATCTGCTCCTAAAATGGCGTTTACATACAAAAATGCCTAAAATATTTGCGCGTCTTCAGTGCACATTCCTTTTATTTACATGTTAACAAGTTTAATGATATCCTATTCTATCCTTTCTATCTGAAGTTCAGATGAATAATATGTGATATTTAGTGCTTGGGTGGAGAGATGTTCACCACACTCATATCTGGGTCGCACTTGAAAAAGATTTAAAAACCACCGACATGTAGCACATTTTATAATTTTGAAGTACAGTATATATAGCAAAACACAAAATATCTCCCATGGCAAATTTGATATTTGTGGTCGTTCGGTATATTTGCCTTATTGTGCAACAGAAACATGATAATATCAGAAAGAAATCATTACCTATATATAATTCCTATAAGTAACAATAAATATCAGAATCACAATTTGGATGTTTCGGACAATGGACTGGGTAATACATGTAACAATTTGCCTAGCCCTTAGCCCTCTTACACTTTATTCAATTTGGTTCAGGAATTTTGAAATGAGAACCATTGTCCGTCATAGGAGGTGATTCTCTATCCTTTAGGAATGTTTTTTTTTGGGTCATTCCTATTTTTTCATTTCTCGTTCCCCCTCTTTTATTTTATTTTTTTCGAATCATTATGTATTAGTTGTTTTTTATTTTAATTTTTTCATTAAATTTTCAGTCTCGTCTTTGGGTCATTGATATACTGTGCAGATAAGGTGTGGCTTCTTTAGGATATAAACAGTTATGTTGTATATAACTTCAGCTGAGAATGTGTTATCTGCTACAGAGTGTGATTTTGGTTATTGTTATTTTCATTATATGTCCCAATCAATAACTGGTGCTTCCGATCAACCTATCCCATTCTAATAATTTATCCCTTTTAAAATTTACATATAATTTGTCAAATCTTCAGGATTTTGGACATTTTCAACCAATTTATATTATTAGCGTAAATATCTTATCTATCTTGCAACAAACAATACTCGATAAAGGAATCAAACTTTCTCTTTAGTTCGCAGTTCCAGCACCGGTATTATTTCGCAAAGTTAGATGATGAACTAATCCCATTCTCAACCACAATAATTTTGAAACATATTTGCTGAGTATTTCCAGTTTAGTTAGTCTGTTTACCAACAACTCCTATTTTCTGTCAATATGAATCTCATTTTATGATTTATTTCAGAATTTTATTTTTTTGTCAATTTTTGCGAAATATTTCAAACATTCTATTTGTATTGCTTACATACAAAGAGAAATTTAGCACAAAAATTCGCGATTTAATAGCACTTTTATTTAACTAGAAAGTTGATAATACAGCTCAACCATATGGGAACGTAAATGTCCTCTCGTGCTGCCACCAGTTGATTTTTTGTCTCTCAATTTTAATGCTTTTTTTAACCTTTTGGAATTGAATGTAGTAGCTCCACATCAGTCATCAATAATTCGTTCCTTTAGAATTTTTTTTTTGCGTATATCCTCTAATTTCTTCATTTACTGGTACATATTAATTTTCAACTAGTACTTTTTTACTCTCGAGGGATTCGAACCTTTGTCGGGATGTTCCGAGACACATAGCTCAAATTAACTCATATTCTTAACTTTCTCACTGATTGATGAGTAGTTCATCTGCGGCACATGCTCAACAAATCTCTCCTAGCTCAACAAGTCTCTTTAGATGTTTCTAATAGCTTTTTAAATTCATGTGAACAGATGATTTGTCAAATATTTATGATTTTGTACCAATTCTTCATTTATATTAGTTTTGTATACTTGATTTATCTATCTACCATGCAACTAACAAACAATATGCAGATACTTGATAAACAAAGAAATGCTCCTCAATAATATGCAGTTCCAAGCCGGTATCAATGACATTTCTTTCAATGATCACTGAATGTTTTGTTATAGTGGGTGGAACAGGCAAAAAATCTCCTAAAAAGAGCTTTTTTGTTGTATAACACATAAATCCTGACACAGGTGCGAATGTTTTGGAAAATAAATAGGTACAATATTTACCTTGCCCCGGAGACGTGTGAAAATATTTGAGACTGTCCGCATTTTAAAGCACTTGAGAGGCAAATGTTTTTTCAGTTGGCAAGAGGGGCCATGACACCACCCTTCCCCTGGATAGGCTATTGTATGAGCCGTCATTCATACATAATTGTAGTAACACAGCTTCTTGTCTAAAAGGACAACAAAATAGACAAATATGAATTAAAAGTTGTTCAAATTATTTGTTCGCATGGAACAATTCCTTGTCAATATCACAAATATTGCCTTCATGCATTTATTGTTTCCATTAATTCGCTGTTCATACTTTGCTTTATTTCATATTGTGATAAAGTTCTTATATGATTCATTAGTCAAGTTTATTTTGCACATTTTCTAACCAATTTCTTTGTTTCTTAAGTTTTTCTTTATTATTATGTATCCAATATTTTGTGGGCACAATGGCCTAGTGATTAACATGTAGGCATCGCGGGTTGGATATCTCTGGTTCGAGACCAGGTGAGTCCGACTCGTTAATCTATGCCCACCACTTAGCCCAGGTGTGATAACGTGGGTAGGCTAAGCAGAACAGAAAAGATCATATCTTCCCAACCATTTTTTTACAGCCACTTCTTAAAGCGGATCACCCTTTCCAAAGCCCCGTAACAGAGCCCGCTTATAGATGGACAGGGTTACAATTACTGGAAAGATATGATCTTTACCTGTTCGGCTTAGCCTACGCAAGTTATTACAACCTGGGTTGAATGTTGGGCATGGATAAGCTAGCCGGACTCGCCAAGGCTCGAACCCAAGATATTCAACCTGCGATGCCAACATGTTTAACCACTGGGCCATCGCGCCCATTTTAACCCTGTCCGTCTATAAGTGGCTTTAAAAAAAGAAGCGACTTCAAAAAACAATAAACAAATATTTTAATGTGAGTCACATAATCATACCCGAACAATATCAATGCTATTGCTGGTGTTTGTGTCAAATATTTGTTAGTATTTTGGTGAAGAGACAACGTTGAGGATTCAATGAAATTCATTTATCATTATATATTCACTTACGATTGTAATGGTTCCAGCTATTCCAAGCTTGACTGCATTTTTTACAAATAAATTTCAATTTTCTATGAAGTCATGATTTATGTCATGTCATGCAATGTGGTATTTGACCAATTTCATGATTTTGCTGCATAAATATAATGCTTGAGCATATTTGGAAACGAAAAATACTTGTAAAGAGAAATCTAATTGAGGTTTTTCCTGGCCTATCATATTTGTGTACGTCCTATCTTTTATATTAGTTTGTATAATTGCTTCATTATATATCATGCAACTAACAATATGTAAATATTTTAGATTTAATTGGTTATTTTTATCTAAAACATTTTATGAATGAATGAAATATTCCAGTTTTCCCAACTAATTCGTATCGATCTACGCATCCCTAAGATTTTAGGTTCAAATCTCACGTGGGATGCTTATACGCGAGAGGTTTGCTAAACGCCTCGTCGGTGCCTTATATGCAAGAGGTTTGTGCTCTTAGAGACACTCAACATGTGACACTTTAGATGCCCGAAGGAAAACAAGATCCCAATAATTACTGATATTGATGGTTTATCAAAATCACTTATGCACAATCTTCTGTAAAATATTCTTGAGGTATTGATAATTTAAAAGGCACACTTCTTATGAGGTAATAATCAGAATTAAGTTATTTCGTTGTTATATTGGTGGTATTGGTTGGTTTTATGTTAATACTGATATTTTCAAAATTTCATTATTTTTCATGCCTTAAGTGGTGCCTGAAGCCAACTAACTAATGGCCACCAGTACTGACAGCTGCGTTCGGAGTCATGGTAACGAAACTTAGCCGCCATTGGCAACTGCAGTGATGGTATTTGTCCCGGGCGATGGTAAAACCGTCCACCGCCCTCTTTTATCCGCCACTATAACACACAGAAAATACGTTCGGACCATTCTAAAGGTCACCTGTGGGAACTATATATTCCATAAACAATACTTTGCTCAAAGTCAGTTTCCTCATTTATATTACTTTTGTTAACTTGCTTTAATATATATCATGCAACTAACAAAATGCAAATATATTTTGAACTGACATATTTTGATCACCTGTTGTTGGAGTTCGTGTCAAATTTCCATGAAAGTCAAAGGAGGATAGGATATCATTTTTAACCTGCGGGAGAGGAAAGCCCAGAATACAGCTTAACCATATGGCGAACACGACCTTTCATGCAGATACCGGTTCCGAATCGGAGTGAAGGTTTTTGATTATTGTGTTTCTCATTTTTACTGTACATGGACCTGGTTGATGGAGGAAGCCGTAAGCGGCGTTTACGTGAACCACCGTGCACCGGCCAGGCGTCCAGCAGACCTCTCGCAAATATTCATCATCCCTAACAGGATTCCAACATGCGTCATGACGATCAGGGATGCGTACCTCGAAGCCTATTCCCAACGCTTTACCGACTGAGGTAACCGGACTGTGTCGAAGTCCTTGTAGATTGAATGTAGTTATTATAATTTCTATTTTTTAAGTTAATGGTGTCACGTATTTGTGGATGAACGTTAAAATATACAACTATTTATGACAGATAAAGTGCGAAAAATAATCCAATTGAGTGTCATTAGATATAAATTTGTAATGATTTACGGTAGAATTGAGTCAAACTAAATGTATTTGACAAAATAGTTTATGATCTAAAATGGACTTTTCACTTTGTACTTAATGTTATATTATGATATCACAGATCTATTGCCAGTCAATCAATGTTTGATTAGAATTCTTTTTGAAAGAATAGAGCGTATACTTCACGAAACATATGGTGTAGTACGTTTGTGGGAAGATTTTAGAGAAAAAAACTTGAAACTTCCAACTATTTGAATCAAATCTTGTAAAATTTAACAATTGCTATTGAGAAATTTGAGCGCGTACGTCCACCATGTGCAATCCCTGTCTCTGCCCTTCATATCAACGAGCATTGCACACACTCAGACACTCACTCACCTTTAGATCAAACGCACGTTTCTATGTCAAGCCCAGCCCCGACGAATACTAGACTTTTAATGAAGAAAAATTAGTACTCAGCAGAAGAAAAAATTAGAGCAAACTTTAACAGCAGGTAAGACCAGTAGTCTTCCGATACGAGATCTGTAACGTCGCAAAAGCCACTGTTTTGGCGCAATCCCGACGTTGTGCTGTGAGAGAAAAGGGATAGGTTGCCAGATCACATTCAAAAAGAGATTCGTCTTACTCCAACGATTCCCAATGCATTGAATGAAACATATCAAATAAAATATATATATATATATATATATGGATAAACGGCACATTGTTTAAAATAAAACGTTCAATCCACATATCATCGATGACAACATCGGTGGCTCGACAACTAATTTGGCGGAATTTTTCGGATTGTTTTGAAATAGGGAACACTGAAAATACAAAAGCAAGAAAAACCTGAAATAAAAAAGAAAAACACGTGTTAGACATAGACATATTTTGATTGGATACGTGTGTAACACGTGTTCACTCACCAGGGTGCCTGGTTAGCACAATTGGTGAAGCGAAGGGAATACGCTTCGAGCTACGCATCACTAAACCTAGGGTTCGAATCCAATTGAGAAATCGAGGTACGCATCACTAAACCTAGGGTTTGAATCCAATTGAGAAATCGAGCTACGCATCACTAAACCTAGGGTTTGAATCCAATTGAGGAATCGAGCTACGCATCACTAAACCTAGGGTTTGAATCCAATTGAGAAATCGAGCTACGCATCACTAAACCTAGGGTTTGAATCCAATTGAGGAATGTTCATATGCGAGAGGTCTGCTTGTGAGGACGTCAAGAGGACGCCTTGTCGTTGCACGGTGGTTTACGTAAGCGCTGCTTACGTCTTCCTCCACTAACCATGTCCACGCCGATTCGGAACTGGTGTCTGCACGATAGATCGTGGTTCGCCATATGATTAACTGTATTCTCGGCTTTCCTCTCCCGCAGGACAAAAATTAAATCCTATTCATACAAATTGACTTGAACTGACTCGGATTTGGCAGCGTCATTGGTAAAAATAGTAATCGGATTCTTTTTATTGCAATCTTCTATTTAAATATGTTATACATTCATGATATCGGTCGTCTGTCACTCTTTTATGATTATGCACAAACGGCGCTAGTGAGTTGGAAAATATCCCAATCCAAAAATAGGAACAAAGGTCTGCTTTGGTTTTCTAAATCTACTTACAGCTTGGACGCAGGAATCAAACGGCTGCCACCTAAAGAAGATTTAGCAAATGGGTAGCATTTTATATATATTTCTTGCTAGAAGATTTGAATTTAAATTCTTGATTGTCTGGTAGCATACGAATTGAAGAAAAAAGATTCATAATCGCCAATACTGCTATGAAATGGGTTTGTTAATGATTATGAAGCTTTTTGTTCATCTGAAGAAAATGATATGAACGTTTCAGACACCTGAAAAAAATTCTATCTGCCCTGAGCGGTGATAGCCATATCCGCCACTTCTCGAGGTGTTGAGTTCTTTCGGTCGCCTGTTATGAAATACAGAAAACTGGGGGCGAGATTCAATACATTTTTCAAGATTTTATGTTGAGGTGAGTAAACGCACGCAAACTCGTGGTCTGACGTTATCTTTCAATATTCAAGTAAGCCCGGAGCATGTTTTCAAACTTGACTGTAGGTAGGGCCGGGCAATTTGGTTCCGTGATT
Source organism: Styela plicata (assembly GCA_963675895.2). Taxonomy (NCBI): domain Eukaryota; kingdom Metazoa; phylum Chordata; class Ascidiacea; order Stolidobranchia; family Styelidae; genus Styela; species Styela plicata. Next base: position 22,760,267 of record OZ023142.1, read on the forward strand.
CGAAGCGCAATATATTCGAGTCAATCGCAAATCAGTCTTAGGAACAAATACATACTAATTGGACAAGAATTTTCATTTTTAACGACAAAATACAATCGATTTTGGTCAAATATCAAACGAAAAGATTGTCATCCTCGATTTATCATCTGCTTTAACGCCGATATAGTAGGGAATCTAGGGAAAGATTTTTAATGGCCAAAACTCGATTGTACAGTTGTACGTTTTCCGCAGCTCTCGCCATCAAGTGACCACTGGTTCATTCCCTTTTGGCGTTGCCGCTTGGCATAAAGCAAACTTCAATAAAAAATGATTTGACCACACTAGCAAGGCCCTACGACAACATTTATAATTAAATGGGGCTAGTGGTCATTGATGAATGAACGATTTCTTGCTCGTTAAAAATTATCTTGAATATGAATGATACACACTGCGATCCCAGGATTTTTAACTGCCATGTTAACATGATAACCACGGGTACAACTCGGAGTTTTCAAACTTCTCTGTATTGTATTCTAGTAAATACTTTATCGGGACCGTCGAACATATTCAAATGTCTTTTATTTTGTTTCAGCTGACGAACCCGGATGATTTACCAAATTAACAAGTAAACGTTGAGCATTCCGTCATTTATGCTACTGTTGTACGCAATACGGAAGATGGCGATAAAGAGACTGTTTCACCTGTGATATATTGTGTTCCAATACCCATCGCCTTTTTCACCAGTAATCAACAGAACAAAAGCTTCATCATAAAACAATTAGTAGCATTGATTCGGAATGAACGATAAGACTATGTTACTACGCTCACCGGGTTTCCACAAAGGTCGCATCACAGCCTACAATTTAACGTATGTAAAAATGAATATTTCAGGATTACCGTGAAAAATGCACTGATCTCCCTTATTGGACACAAAGACATAGGGAGCTCGAGTGCTCCATCCAGATTTGAAATAATATGCAGACGTTAATATCAAACTGCAGTTCAATCGAATCCTAACATATTTGTCCGTGTCAGAAACTAGTGCAACATTGTTTACTGATGAAATAAACACATACTTTTGTTCTATGTATATCTTATTATTTATATTTTTAAAAAAATTGGTGAATGGTATTAAGTCCTTGTACGTGCCGCCATAAGGAGTAAAGTCAATTTTAGACTCTCCTCTGTACCTTTATATAGATAAGAATACATTAAATACCATGTGGTTTAAAATTTCACAAGAATTTGACGATGAAAACAAATTCAACATATGATGAAAATCTTCTGAATCTGTAGAATATCGGAGATCTCTCTCTTATCTCTGGTTAATTATTACTATATTCAATTCCTATATTTGTTTAACCATTTTTAAAATATACATTCAAGAAAATTTATGAGTGAGGAACAAAAGAAATCCAATTTTGTTCTCGTAAATAAAATAAACATTTGCACTGTACACGAAAATATTTGTTTGTACCAGGCATGTACTACACGCGGCCTGTGTAGCTTTTAATGCGGACTTCGAAGCTTTTTAATGCGGACTATCGATATTTATTGGACGCTCCTACATATCCGCCGAACGTCGAAAATTTTTTCCAACGTTGAAGAAGAAAAAAAACGGAGAGGACGAATCTCATAGGCAAAGATGAACCCCGCGGTTGCTCAGCTTATGGCTGCGAGAAAAAAATGAGAACAGGTAAATGATCAGGTTACTTTTTTTTACAACTGTTTTTTGAAAACTTTCTCATCATCCCGCTAACTTTCTTTTTAAGGAATCTCGCAACGCAAAAGACAGAAACAAGGGTTTTTATCGTGCGGGAGAAAAGGCGGAGAAGAGGCTTAACCATTACGGGGAACCACGAGCTCTTTGCTGATACAAGCTGTAGATAAAATATTTTACTCCACCAGTAGTGCTGTTACTTAGTTTAATGCACGGGCATGGTTGGTGGAGGTAGTATTCAGGTCAACTGCAGAAGACAAATATTGAAACGTATATCTTTCATCATATTCCTTGGTCCGGCTGTGTAATTGGGTGAAAGCAATCTAAAGGCGTAATATTGGATAATATAAGACATGGTGTGAAAAATTTGGATTTATTTGTTGAGTGTTGTTTTGTGTGCGAGGTTCGTTAACGTGATATAAGTTTTGAAGAAATAATCTAAATAAACTTATCTTACAACAAAATGTTAGAACAACGTCAGCCACGTTCGCAGGAAGTTGGAATTCATATCGCAACTTCATTCATATCGCATATCATTACTAACACGACACGATTAAAATAAATTGAAATTACGATTTGTAGAATTCTGGATTCTCAATTCTTCTTGAGTGTAAATATCCATAATCAGGATTATGACGAGGTATCGTATTTGCCAAATAATGAACAATCGCACAAGAAAATCGAACACGTATTTTTATATACATGATAAATCTTATTTATATTATAAAACAACAGTATTGGTTTGCCCCGTTTATTCTTATTCTCAGTTAGTGCTATTATTAAAGTTGGTTCAGATTCAGCAACAATATCAACAGAAATTACTTTTAACTGAATTCCAGGTCATTTCAGGTCTTGCAAAAGGCGACTAAAAAGAATGCAAAATAGTCGTGTGTGGTTGCAACATCTCCCAGGGTAGATACCACTCACATTCTTTTAATATAGCAGATCATTTTTGTTTGGAATGTTTTCCACTTGAGTGCTGTTGCTGATACTAAATGTAGTTGCTCAATGTAAGTAGGGTTTGGCAATTCGATCCGGTGATTCGAATCTATAGCACAATTTGTTCGAATCAATAAATAGTTAATCGTTTCTAGGAACAAAAACTTTCATTTTCATTTTTAACAAGAAAATGCAATCGGATTTGGTCAAATTTGACCAGAATCGATTATTTTTTGTCGCTAAAATATGAAAATTGTTGCCCTTAGACACTTGCCCTTAGGGTATGAACTGAAAATGTTCACTATAAACTATAAATTTTTTATTCTCGCAATAGGGTTTTTGCTATTTACATGGAATTAGTGATTCGATCCGATTCGGGAAAAATATTTGAATTACAAATGATTCGGTTTTGCCCAGCCCTGAATATAAGTTATCTTTATTCGGATCCTTCTAGATACTGCTTCGGCGCTTGCTGAGAGCGAATCTCAATAACAGAAAAACGAATAGGAGTACATTGTAACCAGATTATTATGTTACGCGTGAGGTTTAAGTCAATATGTTGTATTTAAAGAGAATTGTTGTTTTAGAATAGGTTTAAGAGATACAGTAATTGAACTAATAAACTGACCAATAAAAAATGAATATAATATATATTGTGTAATGCATTCATGCAGAACTGAAAAAATTCAGAAAATATAGACAAGATATATTTCGCCAATAACATGGAATATGGAAGAACGGCACAGTTGATTAAATACAATTGTCGAATTGTTCACTGTTCAGTATGCTTGTACATTTGCATGTAGGACTTTGAGACGAATTGAAAGTTTCACTTTGTGAAGTATGAGCCAGGATGTATCTCAAAAATGTATCGTGCACTAGCGGGAAAGGTGCAGCGGCAAGAAAAAGAGTTAGAGGAGTGATAATAAATATAGTATAAAAGAGAAAAATGCCAATTTTAATTGATTATCATCTGAATGTTGACAAAATAATTGGTGTCCATCACCCACGAAATTTTATTTGGACCCGCGACTGGTAGAGTGAACATGTTCTGTTATGTATGGGTGGGTCATTGGTGGATCGCAGTGACACATAATTGACAAAATATAAATTTCCACGTCTTAACATTGTAATTTATCGACTAAAATGTTTCCTTTTGGTCAATGTCCAATGTTTGACAGGTTCGAAGAGGATTAAGTAAAGATACATGTATGCGATATAGTTTACTGTTTTAGATTCGACATTTCTTTCACATCATCATCACTTGTTCACCACTTCATAGACGTGATCTGCCTTTGTTGAAGTTGAATTGTTGTAAACAGGTTGGTTTGGTACAGGTTGTGCGACTTCTTGATATTCTGAAAGATATGTTTATATGTCAGTTTGTATCGGTTAATTGCGGACTTCTTATTTTTGGTCGTCATCTGAATTGTGCTCGCAACTTCACTGATTTACATGTATCGTAAACCTATAACTTTCAATAAATACAGTTTTAGATGCCTGAGAAGTGAAGAGAACGTACTTTCATAACGCCGAGAATGAAGATTCGGACCAGACTGGAATAGTAACTATATTTTCGGGCCGATGTCTCCTGTTTTGCTCAACTGGCTTAACTTCGAAAAATATTATAAAAAAAATATCGCGCTTCTGGCGAGATATCTATTCTCCATTTAGCTAGTGACTTTTTTATATTTTTCAAAAAAATTCTGTTATGGATTATTTTGGAGGTTTTAGCTTCAACGATGTAGACGAGGATAAAACCAATCACTGTACTTTACTATGGCGATTCAGTCCTTTTGGGCATGTTTTTAGCTTAGACTGCAGTTGCTTGTACTATACTTTGTAGTAGCTATTAACCATTAAGTGGGCGTTAGTTGGTTGTGCTTCCGTCCTAGCTTAGAGTGTAAAAGAATTGTCAACAGTGCGACCAATCAATGACTTGCACACAACATATTTAGAGTCAACAATCAATGTAAATGGAGGTTTTCACCTGAAGTGTTGATCTGTCCCACGTTGATATAATGGGACGTTTCCGTCATTGGAATCGGGATCTCGTATCCGGCATCATCTGGCTCCAAATCATTGCGACCTGTTGAGGCTTTTTTGCTGTAAAAAAGAATTGTTTACGTACGGTTTTTAGAGTTAAAAAGATTGTCTTTTCAGGAAAGGCTTTTTCCCAGAACTGCTGCTTTCTGGAAATCTATACCTTCGCGCTGTTTTTCGGAGAAAAGTAATTCGAATCTCTTCAAAATCATAGGATAATTGTTCTCTTTTCGAGTTGCAATCATCGCGTGTAATAGATATCTATAGCAAAGAGGGTCTCCTAACCTTACTTTAAGCAACATTTCAACTAAAAGGAATTGAATAAAAAGCACGAATTTATAATACAAACTGCCATATCGATTCATAATCATAAATCTATCTCATTCATTTATTTTACCTTCTTTTTCTGAAAAGTTTCACACCAGCCATCAGAATGATTGCAAAAACAGCAACTCCAAGAAGTACAGCTAATATCAGTGTTGTTTGGTTGTTCAAACCTTCTACACTTTCATTCCCTGTTGTCGGAATTCCAACAAGAACTGTGGAATAGTATCCTGGAAAACAAAGCAGTAACAGATGACAGTAACATTCTTAGTTTATTCTTGAAATAGAGGAGCGTCCCGTGTTTTATGCATGATTGGAGGAATAGATTTATAAAGGGCAGGGCTGTCAAACGGGCCTGATTTTAGGTCATAAATGGCGTAATTTTTTATTTAGTTTGTTGTTTTCATATAATATTGACCATACTTCTCATCAATTTTAATGTTGAAATTACTGACATAAAGGTACTGGTACTGATCTAATAAAGTTTATTTGTACTCAAGCCATGTCCTTTATTTTGTGTCTTTTGTTTTTGTAATATTTCATATAACCGGAAAATACAGCTTTGTATCCTGTGAATCCTGTGAACAAAGTTTCTCAAACAATCATAAATTGAACGGGCAAATATTCAGGGACATGTCGTAAAAGAAGCACAACTGCTGTGTTACTACGAGGAGCTGAGAATTTCAACTCAAATCATTAGCGCAATAACACAAACCCAAACACATTAACTAGAAGCCGTCGGCCGTTCATACCTTCCCCACTTTTAGTTGTTTGGTTTTCAACATGTACTGTGTGATTGTATCCTGTAATAAGAGGTAACGATAATGCCAAAAAACCTTATTGAATGAATTGAACCCCCACAAGCGTGATGCTTCTTCCTATACTAAATATACAATCACAATACTGTTACTTTTGATCATACCTTTCCCACTAATTTCACGTTGTTGTTAACCTTATTAAATGCACTCATGTCCACACATGTCGATGGAACTGGGGCAGGGGCGGAGGTTCATATTCTCTTCAAATTTATAGAAAATGGGTGAGCATTCTTCCCAAGATTTTGACCAAAAACTGTTCGCGCTTTCGGCGCGCAATTTTCTCATAACAGAAAAAGACAAATTTCGATCTTTATTTTTTCATGTTCGTCCCGAGAATGAGACTTCCCGCCGCCGCTAAATTTACGAACATCACAAGCGTCGATGAACCTTCATATACAAAATAGCGACGGTGCCCAATCTATAAAATGTGTAAATTTTCGTTGCTTCTATTGAGCAACATTTTGATGTTTTAGAGCGTTCCAAACCCATATTTGTCCTTGAATATAAAAATTGTCTCACAAAATTATTAAACAATCTGCGCATTTTCTATATGATTTGCTTTAATATACATCAAATTTTCATTTTTTGTTTTAAACAATTTTCGGTAGCGGCCCAAATTATGACGCCATAATTTCATTACTCAAAGCAAATCTCCCCACTAGATATTTTAGGGACCGCCCGGGGCCCCAATCTTCTGGAAGAAGAAAATATCACTGTTGCGTATCCCCTACTTACCTTTATTAACGCATTCTTGATATTCATATTCGATCCAAAACCCCATCCCCCTGGAAAGTTTTTTCTCGTCGGCTAAAGTTTTACCATCCGATATATATTCCACAATGACTCCGTCTGCAAGTGATGACGTTGGGACTTCTTTGCAATACAGAGAGTTCGAGAAGATGAAGGTTGTTGCGGTATAGTGTGGGGGACTGATGTATCGTTCGCAAGGCTGTGTAACTGGAATATGAAGATAATATCACTCATGTTATGTGAAAAAACGAAGAACGTTTAAGGCGAACGTGGAATCAATCAGGCACAAAACTGTCGGTATTTTAATATTCTGTGGCGCTGATCGGGGCTGGGCAATTCGATTCGGTGATTCGAAGCACAATTTATTCGAATAAATCGAGAATCACTCATAGGTACAAAAACGCGCTAAATGATCTAGAATTTTTAAAATAAGGGTATTTTGTAGTTACAATACAAGAATTTCTCGATTTTCATAATAGTGACTGATGAAAAACGAAATATTTATTGTTTACATGGAATGAATGATTCGATCCAATTCGAATTCCAAATGATTCGGTTTTGCCCAGCCCTAGTGCAAATAAATTTTTTTCACAGATATGATCGTGTTATAGAATGAACTTAAATTTCACAGTGGAAATATAAAGAAGTAGTTGATAACTTTATCGTCGCGCTGGGCGCTTTACAATGGCGGTTTACTTCTATATGGAAGGTTTTATGCCTAATATTATATTGCAATATATTTTTTGGGATAATAAATTTCTTCTCACCACCATCAATAGTAAGGTTGTACGATGTTGAACAAATTTTTTTGCGGTCATTCGATACAAAATATAATCGTTGATAGGTGATCGCCAATGTCAATGTGTAGTTCTTATCACTTTGAGGAGGAAGAAATTTCCATGAACAGTTTGCGATCTTTCCATATTCATTTTGTCCGTTCGGTGATTGGATGGTACCGTTGCCATTGTTTATCAGTTTTGTAGCCCCATCGCAAGGACCATTTTGTATTTCTGTAGAGACCGGAAAAATCAAACGGTAGAATTCTATTTATATTTGTAAATGGTTCTGTTCGATACTGATACATGCCAACTTCGAATACCTTTTTCGTGATTCGAGATGATTTGAAAAGGCTTTAAACACAAATTTCGTCGGATGTAAAACCATTTTTTTCATTTTCGACAGATTTTTCGAATATTCGATGCGGAATGAATTTGATTTGGTACGCAAGGAAAATATTCTACCCCAAAATAAACGCCAAAAAGTACAACTGCACTCGTTGGGAACATCTGATAAGATTCGGCTTTTAAAATATGTCGTTTTATTTCAATCGGAATTAGTAATACGTGTACTGTATCATAGGCAGCGGGACAATAATGAGAAATATTAGTACGTTGCTATATATATATAAATATATATATATATTTATAGCCACTTCTTAGAATGGATCATTCTGTCCAAGGCCCTGCAAGAGCGGCCACTTATAGGGCGGCCACGGATAGTGTTACAGTTGCTGGAAAGATATGATCACTTCATGTTCGGCTAAGCCTCCCCAAGTTATTACACCCTGGGTTGAGTGGTGGGCATGGATAAGCGAGCCGGACTCGCCGCGACTCGAACTCCAATATATATATATATATGTATGTTATAACCAATTAGGGATACTTTCGGGGGTATAAAAATCTAATTAGGGGTTAATGAATTCGATTTTTATACCCGTGAATATCGCCCTAATTGTTAATTACCTATTTAATATTTATATAATTTTTCATTGTTACGGTAAAGGACGTGAAACTATTTTCAAGTTGACGCCAAAATTACATGAATCGGATACATGGTGACAAAAAGTACAGTAATTTGTAATTCATCTGTAGCACTTGCATATTTTAAAAATTTTGGAAAGCCTCATTCACATTATTTATGGCAAGTATGAACTGGTGTTAACGCGCTTCTAGTGAAGCGTTACTTTAGCAAACCAACATTGGCCGAAAATATGGACTTTATATTTGACTTCCTGTCACAGACCGATGATATCGTAATTTTTGTTAACAGTGTAGTCCATTCGACAAGTAAATCTTGTTAGAATTTCAAACTTACTCTCAACGCATTCCTCATATTTGTATTCAATCTTAAACCCAATGCTTGACTGACTTGTAGTTCCGAATCTTTTACCTTCCGATGAATATTGTACAAGAACATGTTGTAAATGCTGCTGGTCAATATTCTCGCAGATATTTGTGTGAGAATATGAGTAAGTAGGAATACCCATTCCTGGAGAGTAGTGTTGGCAGTCCTGTGTAACTGAAATATATCGACAGCGCGAATTTATGTACAGCATAAAGCACAGTTATTTATTCTCAATCCCAAGTAGTAAAAACTGGTGTATTAAAAAGACTATACAATCGTCAAAAACAATATTATCGTTTATACAAATGTATATATATATATTAATAATTATATTATTTTTAAACTGAAATGCGTGCATTTTTCTGATCAGTCATCGTGTCCATTTTCTATGAGAAAATGCTGTAATGCTGAAAATACCTTTCGGCAACAACTACATCTGAAATCGACTATGCACGGTAGTGTTTATTGGTTGAAGGTTTTAGGTGCCTAGTTTACATAGTATACCCAGGTTATTTCAACAAAGTACTTTTACCTCGTTTCGCGAAAATCTTATTTACCTAGTTGAACTTTTACCGAAATTTTCGTTTTAAATTTTACTTAATTAATTTACTAGATTAAATAGGTAAATTTACCTAATTATTTGATGTGTTTAAAAAACCAATAGAAGCCTGGTTAAAAAAAGTAGGTAAATTATATATTTATTCTGAAAACGCTTTTGAAGTAGTAAATTCGGTACTTTCAATATTCGAGTCTATCAAAGGCAGCTGAATGACGATTACCCAGTTTACCTGGTTTTTAATCCAGATACTCCCTAGTTTGGGAAGTGAATCTAGGTCACCTAGTAATACTTCACTTACTTCACTGGTAAATTCCTTTTACTTTACCTCGTTAACATAAAAACTAGGTTGCCATTACTAATGGACAGCACTCCTTTTTTTATTATTGAAATTTTTTCAACAGAAATCTTGATGATTCAAAAATATTGTGTGCACGCATGTTATTGATAAGCTTGAGTCACTGATAGATCACGCCGAGGAGTCGCCGTCCTTCTATGTCTCATGCTTGACGAAATAAAATTGTCTGTTTGTGAAGCAGCGCCTAAACAAAAAAATAACGAACACAACTACCATTTAAATCTACATCAAAACGCAGAAGCAACTTTTTTAGAATCCGAAAACAACCTATTCTATAAGGGAGTGCAGAACTATCGTTTTCGTTATTTTTATCTATTTTTCGGCAGTTTTATGTTAATATACAATTAAAACCCTATTTTATAGGAAATTTTTTGGCCTATGGCGCCGATGATAACTTCATAACTTCACTTTAATTTTTCCACTGCCTTTTCAAGGCTTTAAATAGTAAGTGAAGTGCAATGAGTGGTATCCATGCCCCGGGCGATAGTTGAACTATCTATATTTCATATTTGTATCAGTTTGTATAAGTGTGCCCTATTTCATCGCGCATAGCGATGAAACCACAAAACATACCACAAAACTCGGGAGTCCTAAACCATCGAGAGTATTTTCAATTTTAAAGAAAATGGAAAATTTAGCTACAACTGAAGTTAACAGATTATAAACTTACCATTATTTATGACCAGTAGATAATTTCCCGAACAATCTCTGAGGCCCCCGGAAGATACAAAATATAATCTCTGGTAAACTATCTTCAGTGTGAGTTTTGAATGTTTTTCATCCCCTGTGAACATAAACTTCCAGGAACATTTCGCTGCTTTTCCGTATTCATTTGATGGATAATTGGGAGACTGTATTGTCCCAGTCCCGTTATTTATTTCAGTTACGCCTCCATTGCATTGAGCCTCTGCCAGCAAACTTGTTCCTGAAATGAAACAAATGCAATTCTCAATTCGGGCTGACTTTTTTAGAATTTTAATAGTTAGTTTGCAGCCAAACTACCTTGCAGCCAAAAGCGGGAGGGGCCTTGAAAAAATACTATTCCAGTAAAAGAGTAAAATGTATTCGTAATTACGCAGTATACGGCAACAACAGTAGCATCAATGCCCGTTAAAATGATTTTTTACAGCCACTTCTAGGGGTGCATCATCCTGCCCAAGGTCCTGTAGGAGCAGACACTTATAGACAGGCAGGGAATTGCATTTGACTCATTTTATTAAGTTTAAATCACTAATAGATCGCACCGCTGATTCTTCGTCTCAAACGTGACTTACACTTGTTCACCTTCGGCCAAAAACAAAAAGACGCGAACCGTAGTGCAATGGCGAATCACCCGGCAATTGTCTCTCATATACTCATTCCTCACGGGATTCGAATCCAGGAAAGATGTGTAGCTCGCCGTGTATTCGCGCTCGCTAAAACTTACCAACTTAGCTAAGAACCCAGCTATATAAATCTTTACTCAACCTGCACTTTATTTCTCATGAATGGACATTTCACCTTTATTCCTGACGTTTCCCAATTACGTCACTGCCCTCAGAATACATCCCCCGAACAACACCCATTCAACTTACCTAGATATGTCAGGAAAATAACCATCAACCATCTTGCTCCCCAACTCATTGTGAACACTTTTAATCTTATAATATATGTTCAAGTTGCTTCTTATTATTAAACATAGCCTCAGTATACAAACTGTCATAGAACTAATGCATTAACAACGTCATTTCTATCTATCAACTCCCACACATCCGTCTTCTGCTTGTTACAAAGCAAACGTTCAAATGACTTGGTATCTTTTGAAATATGTTTACTATTGTGTTTCCCAGGCAGTTGGATGAAGTTTTTGAAAACGTTGAACCTGCGATAATCTCATAATAATACGCATCACTATGAGAAAAATGCGGTGAATTTACTGTTTATTTAGAGTAAATTGTAAATTTTGAAAACGCGCTGATGAGATGAAGTAGGAACTGATGCTGGATCGCACTTTAACGGTCCGTTTCATCACCAAACCATACTTGGTCCCAGAAAGTCGATTCTATAGAATTATTTAAATATTAACGAGTGAAATGAAATAATTTTCATTACAGTGTCGTAGATAGTTTTGTTGAAGCAGAAATATTCGAACTTGCAATATTTTTAATCGGATAAATGCACAAACTTACTTTTCTCCCTTTTTTTATCAGTAATTTCAAAGGTAAACTATGAGCAAGACCTTTCACCGACTTCCGCCCACAGAAAAGCGCGACTGAGCAATTTTTTACACCTTGAGTCGCGTGGTGGACATAGACTAACGAGGTGAACTTACCGAGATTCTAAGTCTTTTCGATTCGATATCATTGACCTGCGATGAATATGTAAAAACCACTACGTCAATATATCCGGCAAAAATAATATGAAAAATGTGAAATTTAAAATATGATTTTTTCACCAAAACTCATCAACTGAAGGCGCGCAAAATTTTTCAGTCCTTTTGTGGGATTATTCACCACGTTGGAAACAAAAAGTATAGAAACTATACACGTGCTTCGAACGTCCGAGAATCTTAATTATTTCGAAATAATGAATAAACTTTATTTCACAGTATACAATTGACATTGTTTACAATTTTATTCATTTCCGAGATTTATCTTGCGTTTTGCCATTTCTTTCAGTGCTGAACCAATGAGGAAACTGGCTTATCGAGCATCGTCCCGACATTGTCCTCGCCTAAAGGCACTCCGTATGCTCTGCTTTTTGGAGTCCTTTTTCATATTCATATATTCGACTTTGTTCATATTTCGGCGCGGTTCGAATCCGCGTTATTCAAAAAACTTAACCCCTCTGGTTCAGCCGCTAGTGAGTTGGATCGAATAGTTGTGATGATATATACCATACAATTCGAGTATAACTTACCGAGTAGTTTATTTGCTTTTCAAAATGTCATGCAGGTGATTAATCGAGCTTATGCAATCATAGAATTGTTTGCCAGAGTTATACTACTGCGTGTGGGCCATTGATGAATCACACCGCGAAACTGCGATTCATCGGTGATCCATGCTCAACAAAACTAAAGTTCTAACACGGTATGAATGGAAAATTCTGAAAAACGATACATGACTGTGGTAACAAACTTTTCGTCATGATGAGGAAATTCGATACGTGAATAGTCTTTATAGAAAATAAATAGCAGATTAGAAGTGTATGAGTAATCAAATTTCCACCAAGTCATTTCGCCTGTCTAGCTTTTCACGCAGTAAGCGGATGTGTAGGAGTTGGTAGATAGCTTGATTAACGCTGTGCTCCATTTTATCAGTCTGTTAATGACTGTTCGTGTCTCTGCATGTTTATTTATGTTAAGAAATTGTACGCAATGACTTTCGGAGCTACATGGCTAGCGGTTATTCCACTTGCAATAATAGGTAGGTGATTTGGCGACATGATGGTTAGTGCTAGTGGCAGTAGGTCGTGGAGAAAGTTTATTGAAATATGACATCAGATCGTAGTGAACTGCGTGAACAACCATCCGTAAATACGCGCTTGAAGGCGTATCTCGAAGTACCATTGAGTAATTTTCCAGCGATGTGGCGCCACAACGCTTTTCTGGGTCATGAGTGTTCGAGGTGATTGGGTTGGAATTGACCAATCTTCCTCCCTTTATAATTACGCATTTCAAGCCAGGACAGAGAGTCACTTTGTGAGAATACCGAAAGGTCAGGTTAATCAGAAACTCCATATTTCAAGTATGAATCACAAATCGACCGCGTCTCCTCAGAGCGTTCCGTCATTGACTGAGCGAAACATGCGATTTGAATATTATTTGACTGGAGAATTGTTTCATTGTATTCAGGGACAAGTCGGTGGGCAGGAGCTCAGTGCAATGGGGGCGTAATGGAAATAAATAACGGAAATGGAACAATACAGTCTCCCAATTACCCACCAAATGAATACGGAAAAGCAGCGAATTGTACCTGGAAGTTTATGTTCCCAGGAGATGGAGATAGGGAAAGCCGAAAGCTGAAACTTACGATCACTTACCAAAGACTTTATTTTGTTGGCAATAACTCTATTAAAGATTGTTCGGGAAATTATAAACTCGTCGTAAATAATGGTGGGTTAAAATTTTCAAAAAATCTATTTACAATTCCGTACGTCCAATCATCGACAGTTTTATAGTCTGTATTTAACAATGTGGAGAGTTTAATAATTTGCCGCTGGAAGTAATCCTATTAGATAAATAGACACTCAGTTTTTAACTAAAAAGTAAACTTTCAGCATTAATCTCGCGCATCTCGCCCACACTTTTGTCTAGCTATTGATTTCCAGGCTTTTCAACAAAATTCAAATTGAATTACTCAATAAGTCAGAGTAAAAATATTTAATTTGTGGACAAAAATGTAAAATTAGCTAGATAGAATTAGTTTGAGCGAGATTATGAGTTTGCGTTATTACGTCACGGTTAGGTCAAAGATCCAATGACTTGCTATCACACAGGATGAAAAAAGTCAGCACACAGTTAATGGTGCATTGCTGCCAGCTCCGGGCTGTTATTTCCATAAAATATACAAAATTGCACATAATGGCATAATAACGTCATTTGTTGTAAGCTTATTCTTCCCAAAGGGTTTCTATTTCTTTGATTCAGCCTTTAATTAGGTCAGTCAACACTTTTAAAATCAACTAATTTCTTCAAAAAAATCTCATAGCGAATTTGAAACTTCGTTTTTATTTCAGTCACACAAGACTGCAATCATTACTCTCCAGGAATGGGTATTCCTACTTACACGTATTCCCACACAAATATCTGCGAGAATGTTGACCAGCAGCATTTACAACATGTTCTTGTACAATATTCATCGGAAGGTAAAAGATTCGGATCAACAAGTCAGTCAAGCATGGGGTTCAAGATTGAATACAAATATGAGGAATGTGTTGAGAGTAAGTTCGATATTTAATTGAAATCGACCCACATGCTTCAGAACTTGACTTCACAAAAAGGATTTCTCTTTTGGATTTAAAATTAAAGCTTGTGCGGGAACCTACGTTCTTCGGTGAAACACCAAGAATCGAACCATCGGCCTCCGAACAATTTAATCGCGCTTAAATTGAATCCCAGTCACCCAGTCGGGAAAGAAGGCGAGTAAGTCTTCAATGTGTTTGTAAGATGGCGCCATTAAATAGCGCACGAATGTTTAGGAGAAACAGCCTTTCGTGGCAAAATTCTAAATATTTTTAGATACGGGTCACTGTGGCTGTGAACAAATGTCAGTGGGAGACGAACCATGAGCGTACTCGTTTGTCAATGAGTTATTGTGCTATTTCCGTGTACAAGTCCAAGCAGCCCGCGGTTTCTTAATTATATTTTTTTTCAACTTTTCATATTCCAATATTTATACGATTCATTCAAAGTATTTGGTTTCAAATCTAAATAACCAGATCACTCAGCTTAAACTATGACCTTGATCTGCATTCACAGTCCTCTTTTCCCTCATAGCCACTCCTTGGATTGAACCACGCTGACCAAGGCCCTGTAACAACGCCGACCTATAGACGAACAGGGTTAGAGTTGTTGGAAAGATATGATATTTTCGTTTCGGCTTAGCCCACCCAGTTATTACAGTCTAGGTTGAGTGGTGGGCATAAATTAAAGTGCCGGTTTCGCTGGGCCAGTACTCGAACCCGAGACCTTCAGTCTGCGATGCCAACTTGATAACCAGTAGGCCACCGCGCCACCCATTGATATTCCGGCAACAACTAAAATCAATAATATCAACAACTCAATAACCTTCCACAACAGACGATATCGGTAAGAAAGAGATCAACACAATTCGACTGGTAAACCTAAATATTAAGTAATAAGCCTCTTTGGCCATCACCTAAGGTGCAACATAAGTTGAAACAGAATCTGTCTCAGAATTCTTTCAGTTATTTTGGTTTTCAACCAAATGTTTGTTACACAGGTATCGACCATAATCGATTCTGCAATCAATTAAATCAATTATAATACAATCGGAGCAAAAAGGCTGCTGATTCCTTACTCCACAATATTAAGTATAGTGAATCTGTCAATTTGGCATTTTATAACGCTTAGAAATTAGAGTCTCGTTTGGAATGACCGAAAACGCGAATAGATGGAGAGTGATCTATCTTATTGTATTCCAGATTATGAGAAAGTATTCGTTTTTTGCAGCCACCACAATAAAGCGTAGTGGACCTTGCGACGGGGCGATAAAAGTGATCAATTCCAGCGAGGGCACAATTCAATCACCAAACAAAGGAAATGAATACGGGAAGAGCGCAAATTGTTCATGGAAATTTCTTCCTCCTCAAAGTGATAAAAATTTTACACTGACATTGTCGATCTTCTATCAACGATTATATTTTGTATCGAACGATCGCAAAAAGATTTGTTCCGGATCGTACAACCTTTCTATTGATGGAGGTGAGCGGCATTGGTTCAACCTAGCTTTGTATACGAGTTTTTTCAAAACAGAGAAATGTTTCATATGTGCTATAGCTAGCTGGCCTAGCTGGCCTTTGGGTGATATTTAAACCTCACATGTTAAAGGTTCAATTCTATATGCAATGTTTTCCGTTTAAGATACCAATTGAAAATTTTATTACAATTTATATGTAAAATTGAATTGAAAAATTATCTGTTCTTATCTAAGGATAAGATAATGACGAGTAAATAATTTTGTTTTATTTCGGAAACCTATTTACATTGCTTAGATTGCTTGCTTATTATGCATTGGCACCCGAGTTGTAGTAATACCTAAATCTTATTATCTCATTTTGCCAGTTTCCAAATATATAAATGACGGCGACAAATATTGTAATAGACAGCGAATATAATACAAACCAAACAAAAAGTAATTTAAAACAGGATAGATATAGCAAAACAGTGACTACATGATAGCAACTTAAGGAGTGTTTTAACGTCACAATCCATATTTCGTAATGTTTCGTCACAATTACCATTTGTTGTTTTTGCAGACTAATTACAAATACTATAATTTAATTCCGTAATTAAATAAAAATCGAGAAGTGTCATAACACTTGTTGTCTTCATGTGAACTATTGCTGAAAATTTGAGGTCAAACGGTTTTGTTCAGAGAAGTTGTGAATACAAATTCGATGCTGGTGGACTGACGGATACGTCAGATATATATACTCATACTATAGATATTGTATTACATGTCAATGCAAATTCAATTTCAGGAGATCTTATCGGGTATTAGTGAAATTAGCTATTTTTTAGATACGCAGCCTTGCGAAAGATACATCGATCCCCCATACGGTACCGCTACGACATTCGAGTTCTCTGACTCAATGCAATGCAAGAAAGTTCCAACATCATCACTCAGTGACGGAATTGTCGTAAAATATATATCAGATGGAAGAACACTTGCCGATGCGAATAAATTGTCCACTGGAATGGGATTCCAGATTAAATATAAATATGCAGCATGTCTCGATGAAGGTCAGTTCAATATTATACAAATGGTAATATACAGTTGCGTATTCAGAGCATTGAAAGAGGGGGCCAAGTAAACTTAAAAAATATTTCGGAAAATATATGACGCAATTGCACACGCAAACATTTTCTAAAAATAGTTTTTTCATATCAATTATTGCGGTAAAACGTTCGAATTTTTGAAGATGGATTTCAGGGCATAAAGCCGACGAAAAAGGGATAGGATTTCAATTTTACCCTGTGGGAGAGGAAACCCGAGAAAACGCTTCATCACATGGAGAACCACGACCTCTCGTGCAGAGATACTAATTACAAGTCGGGAATGAGGTTTTTGCCTAAACGTTCACAGTTTTTTTACCGTGTATATTCATTGCTGGTGGATGAAGCCCTGGCCATCGGTGCCATAATTTAATGTCGGATATATTTAGCCGTACAAACTAGTCAAGAATAAAAAGACGTATCCACCAATGTATAAATTATATATAGGTGGGCAATGAAGTTTTTTTTCTGCTCATTATAAAATTTGTAAAACTGCCAGTGCCAGTTGTTACAAGTAGCAACTACGAAAAATAACATACATAAATGGAAATTTTCCTACGATGAGGACTGATATCATGACCTTTAACGACTGTTAATCAATGTTATCTTTTGTCAGGAACAACAACACAAATGGACGTCAGCCAAACTAACGAGACTGGTTTGAAAACTACGTCTTCGGAAGCAACAACAGGTTAATCAAAGCTTTGTGCTTTTTTCGTACAATTTAAAAATCGAATTACTCACCAAAAGGGTTTTCCTTAAACGTCTATGATCTACCCTATAGATGGGCCGAAACCAAAATTTTCGCCGACACCGATACAAGTACCGATACTATCTTCGTAATTTATATTGCGATTTCCTTTACTTTATTAAAGATGTTAAGTGCCTTTTCGTATCCACAGGCTTATGCCCTTGGTATAGTTTCACCAACATATGTGTGCGCCTACGTACGTTTGCACCCTTGAACTCTTGCATCCATTCGAGTGCAAACTTTTATTAATGAAAATATACTGAACGGATGCTGCGTTCAAGCATACATGGGTCGAAATGTTCGTGGTTACACAACTAACGTGACACCTAACACCTTTTTCTGCATCAAAAAGAGCATACAGTCAGTGGATTAATTATTTAATAAAACCCAAAGAGTAAATAAAATTGTTCACGTAAGGCATGCTCCGTTTTAATTATTTTTGAGAGCAGTGGAATTCGAGGTCTTTCCATTTATTATCAGTAAATAAAGAGTATTCGTACGCTTCGTTGTGAAGACGTATCAGTATCGGTGATGGAAATTGTTCCGATACCGATACTTCAAAAATCACCGATACCGACTCCGATACATCGGCCCATCTCTAACCTACACCACAGAACCCGTCGGACTATTTGCCGGAGCGTATTAGATGAAACCGTTTCAAGCCCGCAAAAATCGTCTAAAAAAAACTGAAATATACGAATAAATATAAATCCAAAGTATATGAATAAATATAAATCACCCGACAATATCCCACAATATTTCTGCTTGACCATCGAGGGAAATCCGCGTCTTTACAATAAACACTATTAATTTGGGGTTATTGTTTCAAAGATCGCATTCATAGTTCTGCGATTGCGGAGACACGGGCTCCCTTTTCGCTTTTTTAAAAGTCAACCAAGTCTGATTATATGCGCTCCATTACAGGCCCTGCGGACACTGATGGAGGAAAAATGACCCAGACCACCTTATTACTGCTAGTCTCCATTCCTGGATTCGTTGGTATC
Organism: Styela plicata; assembly: GCA_963675895.2. Classification (NCBI taxonomy): domain Eukaryota; kingdom Metazoa; phylum Chordata; class Ascidiacea; order Stolidobranchia; family Styelidae; genus Styela; species Styela plicata. The sequence goes on from OZ023142.1 coordinate 22,779,131, forward strand.
CTAATACTCACGGTGACTGCAATTTTATTCTGCAGAAAGAGCGGGTAATTGATTGTTTCCTTTATTAGTTTCGATTATGTTTATTTAGTATGTACGTACGATTCAATTAGGGATTGAGAAATCCTATTTTTGAATTTAATATTCGATTTGTATTTTTACTATCATTACAAAATAATGTGACCGTTGACAGCAAAAATTTAACTTCGATTGAATTCTCAAATATACTTTTGTGATCGAAATCAAATTTAAAAATGCTTGAATCATATGTTAGAATGTCCAAAGGCATCTGATTGAAGAAAATCTCCACCGGAACGCCATCGCCTTCTGAAAAAAATCCCAAAATGACCCTCTAAGCCAAAACGTAAAAAATCTCAACAATAGTAGAAAGGCATATTACGCTAATTTTGCCTCGCAATTTTCGGTATGTTTTAGAAAATGGAATTGGTTTACAGTCGCCATTCCAAATAAAAGATAATGGCTAATTATTTTTGTGTTTCAG